>PVJS01003445.1:0-75603 GCA_004027185.1 Glis glis | reverse complement strand
AAAAAAAAAAAAAAAAAAAAAAAAAAAAAAAAAAAAAAAAAAATAAAATATCAAATCAAGTCATTGTAGTCTTTTGTGAAGTGTGATTTATTCTAACTGCTCTACATTTGGAAAAATCTCAAACAGAAAAGAAAAAAACAAACTCGTACAGATCAACAAACTAGATAAATGCAATTTTATATTGCTAGCCTTTGATTGCTCTGCATAGAATGCTCTTCTGGGTTGCAGGTGTCCAGTCATTTTGTAATAACATATTGCTCTGTCAAGATATGACATGAGGTATATGCTCCTCTGAAAAGATAAAAAGTCAATCACTTATTTCTTAAAATGAAACTTGAAACCTAAATTTTCTTAGTTTATTATCATTCTGATATCATATATGAACATGTGTCACCTTAGATGCATTATCCTATAAAAATTGTCCAGCATAATGCATAATAACATAGGAAATACATTGGTCTTGCCATCCTAACGGGGTTTGAGGAGGTCTCTTTAGAGGCAGAGGAGACCTCTACTCAAAACTTGAAGGCCCTTGATACATCACAGAAAAGAATTTAAGGATGAGTCAGGTTTTGTCAAAAAGGAGGAACTCGCCAGGCGTGGTGGTGCACGCTTGTAATCCCAGTACTTTGGGAGGTGGAGACTGGGGGATCTGGGTTCGCGGCCAGCCTCAGCTCTCTCTCTCTCTCTTTACTTAGCGAGGTCCTCTGCAACTTAGTGAGACCCGGTTTCAAAATAAATCATAAAAAAATAGGGCCGGGGGTGTAGCGCAGAGGTACAACACCCCTGGGTTCAATCCCCGGTACCGCAAAAAAAAAAAAAGGGAGAAACTTTATTAGAAAGTAAAAGTTGAAGATACAAATTCTCAGAGCATAATGTGGACTGTCTTGAGACTGAGAAGTGCTGTTGGGGTATTGGACTCTTCTTTCAAAGGAACCTTTGTGAAGGATGGGTGTGACAAAGTTTTTGGGAATAATGTCAACCCAGTGAACTCAGTTCTTTGATCATGGATCATAAAGTATTAGTGGTGGTCTAGTCTTTTTCTGGGATCTTCAGGATGACATTGTCTCTTCTTTCTAGACAGTGTTTGGAGTGTGGCTATATTATCGGTTTCATGAAATACATCTCCCTTTGACTTATCTAATCTGAAGGTACATTGCACAGGCTAATAGTGCACTTAACCTTTAGTCAAAGTGAGCCAATTTTCATAGATGAGTCAATTTTCAGTAACTCTATACTTTGTAGATTTCTCAGAAATTTGGGAGCAACAGTCCCAAAGAATAAAACAGGCCTAGGGAATAAGTCTGATCCTGGAGCTTTTAAATTTATAGTCTCTTTTTCCTTTGTTTTCATCTCCTTTTTACCTATCTTTATCCTTCTTTTCTACCTTAATCAATTTTACTCAAAATTTTCCGTAAAAAAAAACCCTGATTTTTTTTTCAGAATTGCACAACTAAAGCTTAGAGATGTTGTATTATTAAAATTATATTTATGGGTTAATGGACACTAGACTCTAATTTGGTGGAGTTACTGAGTTTTCTGATGTTTAGTGTTTGCTTTGATTAGATGATTTCAGTAGTACAATACTTAAGTGATAGTTGAATGAACAGAATTGTGGATATTGTTAACATACAGACACTTGAGTCCGTACCTCAGAACATTGCTGAAATTCAGAACTGATGGCTCCGCAGGTTGCGAGTGTTAACATGAGACCCAGCACATCCACGCACCCTCTCCAGGAGTCAATTTTCATTAATTGGAAGTTGGCCCGTTATAGTAGTTGAAGACTGACAGAGAAATACTCTCAACTTTTACCATCATATTCGGAAGCAGAAGTCAGAGTAGCATTTGGAACTCTGAGTTTTTTTGTTGTTGTTGTTTTTTGTTTTTTGTGGTACCGGGGATTGAACGCAGGGGCATTCTACCTCCACGCTACACCCCCGGCCCTATTTTTTTTGTGCTTTATTTTTGAAACCGGGTCTCACGAAGTTGCGGAGGGCCTCACTAGGTAGAGAGAGAGAGAGAGAGAGAGAGAGAGAGGAGAGAGGAGAGAGAGAGACAGGAGAGAGAGAGCGAGCGAGCTGAGGCTGGCCACGAACCCGGATCCTCCGGTCTCCGCCTCCCAAAGTACTGGGATTACAAGCGTGCACCACCATGCCTGGCTGGAACTCTGAGATTTTTAATGTCATATATGGCTTGTTCTGTTTCCTAGCGATATATACAAAGCTTAACTTGCCTCCGAACTCCACACTGTGCTGTTGTAATGTCATTTACTTTATTTAAGCGGCCTTCTTCGTCAGCTTTTATATAAGATGATGCCACATTTGTGTTGGTTCCTGATTTCCACAGACAATTCTTTAAGCAATCAATATTTGGGTTATGGGTAAATAGAAAATTCTATAAAAGTAAATTTATGGCTATTGCTGTAAGACAAAAATAATTGATGAGGCAGTCTCATCATTAAAGAATTTGATATTTCACTCTAGTCATTGATATAGAGACTATGGGAAAAGATTCTATTATTTAAGTAAATAATCACAAATAAAATCAAGGGGCACTTTCTTTTTATCCTCTAACCTGAACTTTACATCTCTCTTGTAGTGTAGAATAACAATAAAAAAAGCAATGGGGAACAAATGCTGCTTCTGATCTCAAGGAAGCCCTCTCTGTAGAGGAACAGCCAAGAGCTGTAAGATTTGGGGGCAAGATAGGTAGTGACAGAATATGCTGTTTTCTCACACTGACTTTTAAGTTGGAAAGCCCCAAGTTTGAAAAACTGTAATTGTCTTAGGAATTAATGTTGTGAAAATTTTTTTTTTTGGTACTGGAGATTGAACCCAGAGGCATTCTACCTTGAAGCTACACCCCCAGCCTGATTTTATATCTTATTTGGAAACAGGGTTTCACTAGGTTGCTGAATGCCTCACTAAGTTGCCGAGGCTGGTTTTGAACCTGCAATCCTCCTGTCTCATCCTCCCAAGTACTGGGATTACAAGTGTGAGCCACCATGCCCGGCTATGTTGTGGCAATTCTTGACCTGACATTTGGGCTTCTCTGAATTAAATTTCTATATTTCAATTTATAGAATAAGTGAAGCTATCTAAGACTTCAGGTTGCTGCATAATTTTGACAGCCTTTTCTTACATGTCCCATACTGGTGCATTTTGCTTAAAGAAAGGCAGAAGAAAGGAAAAAACCCACATAAAGGTTTGTACAAAATAATCAAGACTTTGTTCATAGGCATTGTGAGTCAAAGATAAAGTAACCTAAGTCGCATTTTTGAAAAGCGAACCAAATATAGAATACAGGCTATGCACATTCTATTGCTGGGCAACAGTGGACAGTCATAAATTCCCTAGGAAACAGAACTTTAAATAAGAAAGGCTACCTTGGAAATGTTCAGGGTAAATAAAAAGAGCAATTACAATGAATAAGCCTGTGTGAGTTCATCGAAGAACATATTCCTAATGAATAATTCTTAATTATCTGCTGACTAGCAATGTCTGTGTTGTAAGGTAGAGAGGAACAGGGACCAAACCAGAGAAGATTCTTCCTCAGCTGAGAGTTTCCCAGCAGTTTGTAAGAAAAGATTCAGGGAGACTCAAAAAAGTAATTACATAAATATAAAGAGGAAGAAATTTCAGTACACCCATAAATACTTTTATTCATTTGCCTGTGTAAGAAATAATCACTGAGCTTCTACAAAAATATGTAATTCAGTCTGTTAGACTCCTATATAATTCAATATGAGGGAGCAAAAGATAAATGATTCTATGATCCTGTCTACAAGGAACTTAACAATATACAAGGAAACGACATATTCACAAATAAGAATATTCAAACTGTAAGTTGCCAAATGTTAAAAAGGAGGCACAGAATAAATGCATGGGAGTTCAAAGGAAAATACAATTAATTATAGCTTTCAATTGAATGAGAACTAAGGAAATTCCCATGGAGGAAAAAAAATTTGATTTTGCCTTAAAATGATGGGTAGACTTTGGACATCTGGCATGAGAGGAGGCATCTCATTACAATGTGTAAGAATGGTAATATGTAGGAACACAAATACTTTACAGAGCAACTGAATTAGATAACTTGAAATTCAGGTTGAAAAAGAAGAGTTTTAACCACATTATGTAGCAGGTGGAGGTAGAGAGCTAGGATGACATATTAAGGAAATTGGAAAATTTTGTGGGGATATAGGAATCCACAAAGGGATCTGACAAAGGAGAATTGTTTTGATTGGACAGATTTGATGAGTTGGAAAAAGTGTGCCATACAAGAAACAATTAGAAAATTGTTCAATTAATACAGACAATATAAATATATAAATATATATTAATTAATATAGGCCATATATATTAGAAAATTGTTCAATTAATATAGACCATATACCATATATATATATATATATATATATATATAATACTACTGAAATGAAAATAGAGGCCATGAGAATGGAGAGAAAGAACTAAATTTATGAGACATTTTGAAAGTGACATTGATAATATGAAGCAAATTTCAACATGTAAATGGGAAAGAGCAGATGAAATTAATCAAGGAGATGCAGATTTTGACTTAGAATTTTAGTAAAATAAAACTAATAAACAGAAAAGGCAATAGCTAAGAACAGCAGGTTGAAGAAAGAACCCTTTCTTCCATTCCTTATTCACTTCTTTCATAAATAAATATTGTACCCTATTATGTGAATGAGCAGTGCTATGTTCTGGAGAAATGTTAATAAGATACAAATCTTTTCCATCAATGCTCTAATAGAAGATAAAGTCAGCTAAAGAGGCACTTTGTACCTGAGCGTGAGTAGGCTAGAATTTGGCTATCAATGAAAACTGGTACAAGAGGAACTTAGCCCTGTCTGGAAGGAACATGTCAATGAACTCTAGGCAACTTAAGAACCCTTAAGTGTTCACAAGGCTGAATAGGAAGGGCGAAAGGAAACTAAATTGATCAGAATAGAGAAGCCTCTATATCCAGCATTCAATGAATAAGTTGTCAGACCTTGGGAAAAATGAATGGCTTGTCATTACAAGTGGGGGGTCTAGATAAGTCATTAGTTTGAATAATTTCATGAAGAAAAAAATTATTAGAGATAGAAGAGAACTTAGGGCAGGAAAATCTTTTGTAGGTATCTGCATAAGGTACAAGTCGTAGAAGGAGGGAAAGAAAGAGGAGTAAAAGCAAGGAGAGAAGTAGCTACAGATGGGAGGCACCAACTGATTGTCACTAGAAAGATGGTTTTATGGCGTGACCTTTGTTTCATTTTACAGAACTAGGGAATCAATTGAGAATTAGTATTATTTAGTGGTACCAAATATTGAACCTATGGGTGCTCTTCCACTGATTTACACTGCCAGCCCTTCTTATTTTTTATTTTGAGAGAGTGGCTTGCTAAATCGCTGAGGCAGGCCTGGAACTTGTTATCCTCCTACCACCACCTCAAGAGTAGCTAGGATTATAGGTTTACATCACCATGCCCATCTTTATCACTCTTAAAAAAGTTTATGAAGTGTAGGAATGTATGTAGGGCAGAGTATAGGAGCTCACAGAAGTTGAAAAAATTTTACAATAATAAGTATATGTGAATAACTTAAGTAAAGTTAATAACTTTTGGTAATAAAAGGATGAAAGACACACAGTTTGCCTGTTATCACATGAAAAGATGCACCACTCACAATCACAATGAGATACCATTTCATACCTTGAAGATGAGTATTAGAAAACAAAAACAAAACAGAAAATAACAAGTGTTGTTAAGGAGGTAGAGAGAAATTTGAACCCTTGTGCTTTGCTGATGAAATTGTAAAATGGAGAAGCCTCCATGGAAAACAGATGGCATCACCAGCAATTAAATGCACAATTATCATATAACCTAGCAATTCCACTTCTGGGTAGGTACCTAGAATAATTGAAAGCAGAGACCCACAAAATTATTTGTACACTTATGTTCTTAGCAGCATTATTCAAAACAGCCAAAATCTAGAAACAACCCAAATGTCCATCAGTGGTTCAATAAACAAAATATGAAATATTATCCAGGCTTAAAAGGAGTGAAACTCTGCTACCTCTACTACATGTATAAATTTTGAAGACATTGTGCTAAGTGAAGTAAGGCAGACAAAGGGATGAATATGATATTATTACTCTCAAATGAAGTACTTAAAACAGTTAAACTCATAGAGACAGCATGTAGAATAGTAGTCGTCAGGGGCTAGGGGAGGGAGAGTAGAATTTCAGTTTGAGATGGTGAGAAAGTCCTGGAGATGGATGGTTTTGATAGTTGCACAACCATGTAAATGGACTTAATCCCATTGAATTGTACATTTCAAATGGTTCAAACAGAGAACTTTATGTCATGTGTACTTTACCACAATTAAAAATTCATAAATTAAAAAAGAAAATTAAAGAGTACATGGAGGGGATGTAAACTTTGGAAGAAAATATTATAGCAATTTTTGGAATCAGAAGGAAAAACTGTATTTTTATGTTGAAGAGTATTTGAAGAAACCCACACAAGGAAAAAGTGATGGGAGTGTAGCCTTAGAAAGAATTAAATTGGATCAAGAATATATTTCTTTAAAACTTGCCTTTTATTATCTACTTAAGATCTAATGAAGTAGTTAAAGAAGACACAAGCTAAGAATAGTAGGAAGTATGTAGTTTATTACACCAGCAACAGAATATATTAATATGTTCAACCTCTGTTTTGTGGAGTTTTCATTTAAAGTTTGTTACTCATAATGGTTTTCATTTGTAGCAGCAACTTGCTAAGTGATTTCAGTAAAGTTTCTTTAACAAAAATGCAGAACTTCCTGGTAGTTCTCTGCAAACAAACGACTTATCATCATCAATTGTCATAACAAATGCTATCCTCCACATACACAATGACTTCACTGATGGATTCTTTTTCTCAATGACCAAGGTACCTATAGAATGTATCCTAGAATCCAGGACATTTGAGAGTAAATGAGATGATAACGATACTGTATATACTGAGACTTAAACAAAGAGTATGGTACCTCACTTCAGGACAATTTTGAGAGTTTAAAAGGGTAAAAAAAATTAATGAGCTCTTCGTTTGAAGAATACACATAAACTTACTGAAATGATTTAGTGACCCATAATGCAATGATACGGAAAGAATAATACCAATTTGAAGTGCTACTCTGAAGACAATACTGTGATTTAAAATTTTTGCTATGATGGAAAAGTGATGAAGAATAGATAGGCTCCAAACCTTTTTGCTTAGTAAAAAAACAAGAGGAAAAGATTCTTAATTAATTTATGATAGTTCTATGTTGTTTTCAAATACATAAAATTCATACTAAAGTAGCGTGGTGATTTTATGTACATATAAAATAGTTATATTTTATATGTACATATAAAACTATTTATAAAATAGTTCATGTATGTATGTGTAATCAATTTACACAGCACATTTATGCTTATATCTAGCATCGATGTCAAAGTTTA
Source organism: Glis glis (assembly GCA_004027185.1). NCBI lineage: Eukaryota > Metazoa > Chordata > Mammalia > Rodentia > Gliridae > Glis > Glis glis. The sequence goes on along the minus strand of PVJS01003445.1, from coordinate 68,115 downwards.
CTCTTTTTATTTCTAACATGTCATGTTTTCATGCCTGTGAAATTTTAATACTTAGTATTTCATCTGAACTGAATCAATATGCTTTGTATGAGACACGAGAATCCACTTTAAGACCATTCTTACTTATGTAAACATTGGAGTAAAGGTGGGTGACTGTCTATAATTAATACCTTGTTGAGCTGACCCTGAGCAAAGTATTAGTATTCATCGAAGAGGATGTTAAATGTTGTATAACAGTTTCATTCCATGTAGGGCTTCTCTTATGCTACTGAGAGAAAAGAGAGTTAGTCAAAAATAGCTTTATGAAAAAGATAAAAGGAACAATTAGGTGGGGCTAATGGTCCAATTAATCCCTTATTAGCCTGTTTTAAGTAGGCGGTCTATTAAAACAGATTCTATTCTAAAGAAAAGAGAAGAGTTGGGGCAGATTTTATTTCTACCACCACCATTCTTTCTTTCCATTTCCCTATTCTTTAGCTCCAGCATTGATTTTCTTAATCTGGTAGCTTCCTGTCCCTTTAAAATCACTAGTCTTTTACTTAAAGTAGATATAGTGCTGAAAATGTGAAAAGAAGGACAATGAAGCACATCCTTAAGATAAAAAGTATTGGTTGGAAACCATGTAATAATGCAAAGGTGTACACCCACAAAGCATTTTAATAGATCAATGACTCATGCTTTACTTTAAAAGGTGGCACTTTTGGACTGTCAAAATAAAGGTATAGTTAAGGAAATTCAAAGTCTTCTCTACTTTGGTTTGAAAATGCATCCATATGCTTTCTTAGAAAAAATAGACTCATCTGCTCTAAGATACAGGTGCTAATTACTTATCTCATTATTTTGGTTGAGACAGTAGGAGCAGAAGGATATAACAGGAAGGTAAAGTAGGAAGAAAGATATTCAAAGCTTTTTATTCTCTAATGGTTTTCCAAAATGTCCCATCAGGTGTTATCTCTTTCAAGCTTGCAAAAGAAGCAGATAAACCTGGAACCATTTGTCTATTTATAAATATCCCAAATAATTTTTCTCTAATGTTCTAGAAATTTCTAGAAGCTTCATTCTGGATATACTTGTTTTTCTTGTCTACATTATTTTCTAAACATTTTTCTACCCTTTCTTTTTTTCAAATATGCACAATATTTATTCATTTATTTATTTGGCGGTACTGGGGATTCTACCTCTGAGCTAACCCCTCACCCTATTTTTTATTTTTTATTTTTAAAACAGGGTCTCACTAATTTGCGAGGGGCCTCACTAAGTAGCTGAGGCTGGCCGCAAACTTGCGATCCTCCTGTCTCAGCCTCCCAAGTACTGGGATTACAAGCGTGTACCACCATGCCCAACTACAATATTTATTTTTATTTATATTTATTATAAATATACATGATAGTGAGAGTCATAGTGAGATAATCATATATGCACCAAACATTATTTGGTCTCTTTCCTTGCGCATAACTCCCCATACATGATAGTGAGATTCATGGTTGTATTCATGGCGCTACACTCATGCATGCACGTAACATAGTTTCATCTCTTTTCTTCCCCAACCTCCATTTTCCATCTCCTTCCTCCCTTGATACCCCTCCGCTACTCTACTGGGTTCTCTCATTTTCATGAAGTCCATTTTATGTCCTTTTTTTCTCTCTAGCTTTCACATATGAGAGAAAACATATAGTCCTAGATTTTGTGATATCACTCTTATGGTTAGATATAGCATTTCAAATCATATAGATAAAATAATATTTTATATGTACATTTGTAAAATGTTTTTCTCATCATATTATATGTTGTGAATGAGAATAGAATTCAAATCAGATACAATTAAAATGCACATGACATGGTCCAGAAGTTTGTTTTAAATTAATTCTAAGAATACTGGTTTTGTTTAATTTTAAAATATTGGCTTTACTTTTTCAAGAGGCCACATGGTTAAAATTTAAGCACTTATACTGTAAATGTTGTCATTTTTACATTATAATAATCTTCTTATTATCTGTTTATATGAAAACTTCAGGTTATTTTGATAGAATACATATTAATGTTTCTTAATAATACCTTCAACTACAGTTTTATCTTAATTGCCAAAACATATCAATAATAATAGTCAAAGCTGGGCACAGTGGTGCATATCTGTAATCCCAGTATTTGGGAGGCTGAGACAAGAGGATCGAAGGTTTAAAGCCAGCCTCAGCAACGTAGTGAGACCTGTTTCAAAATTTTAAAAGTGGTTGTGGGTATAGCTCAGAAGTAGAATGCTTCTGGGTTCAATCCCTACCACTACCACCACCACCACTACTACTACTACTAGTCAAATTATGATTTCTCTTTGCTACTTAGGATTTTGAACTTCAGTGGTGGCTAAAATGAACTAAAATGGGACAGGAGAGAGAACAAATTTCATTAGAGCTGCTATCTTAGAAATGATATCTAATTTTAGATTTTTACAAAAAAATCTTGTATTAATTTCTAAGTTTTTAGCAGTACTTATTAGCTAAAACCTATCCCTTTACCATCTCTCACATAGTTTCAGTTTTAAAGTTGTAGATAGGTGCTAAAAGGGTTCTTGATGAAGACTTTTGCAACATAGAATAACATACCTCTTATTTCACAAGATACCCAAATAACATAGGCCCAGTTTGTCTCTGTCATCAGCATTCCATAGAAAATTAATATGCAACTGTATACATGCTATTCAGTGTTTGACTTATAGGAAAAAAAGTTGGTATATTCATGCACAAAATTCCAGGATACTGCCTCTTATTTGAAAATTCTAAAGAAAGTATGAATTTTCTTTTGGTATTTAGGAGCTATAAACTTGAGCCAAAATATACAATGTAAGTAAACCTTATGTTCAAAGTCATAAAGTATTGAAGATATCCTAGCATTTCAGAGCAGTTTATGTCCTTCTGAGAAGTGGAGTTAGCAAAAAGTAAGGGGAAAAGTAACTGTCATACAATTTTCCCCTTGTAACAAGTTGGCCTATAATTATTATATCCTTAAGACATCATAATATATGAATTACTAAGAAAACTGCAATATTACACATGTAGCCCTTTATTCCTGAATATTTCTATTCCATAATATTCATATTTATTTTATTTTTCATTCAGAATGAATTCTGTAAAAACTATGATAATAGCATTATGCTCTCTTGACCAGTCCATATGTGTCAAATATTAACATTAAACTCTCTTGAAGAAATATGCTCCTATTTGTAGCTAGTATATTCTTCAATAATTATAAAGAAAAATAATAAGTCATACTAGTATTATATAGCTCAAAATTATTCTTTATTTTATATCTGCATAATGTGTATATATACATGTATTACACATTATAAATTATTTATATAGCATATGTATATAATTTAATAGTTTCTCAAATTATAAAAATCTCTAGATTTAGTTGATCACACAACATTTCCCATATAGATAAACCCTATACAATTGTTTTTCTTTCAGTTGGCCCTTGTGCTTCCTTCTCCAGCTTCAGCAGTTCTGGGTGTTTTGTTATCTTGATATCTCCTTGTCTCTTGAAAAAAAGCAATAATTGTGTTCATTCATTTACTAAGTGATCCCTTTTATAGGCACTATGCCAATCAATCTCTTTTTTACTGAATATGGAGCAAAATCATGATAAAATGTTTGTCTTTGCTGCCCAGTAGTTTATAGCTGATTAAGAAAATTCAGGTTGAACATAGGCTCATGAATAGTTAACTGATTCTGGGCAAATTAATTGAACATGAGTTAATAACACCACCATATTGGAATTATTGTTAAGATTCAGTGAAATGAGGTATATTAGATGCATTTTACCTAGTAGGTGTTACTATATCTTTTAGTGGGTGTGCAAAGAGAGGATAGTGTATGGAACCAGTATCCACCAAAACTACACCCTTAACTTTCTTAGAATAAAGAGAATAAAATAATTCTTTCAAGAACAAGTTTATTGAAAAATCCAAAATTATAGCAAAACAATGCTGTTTAATCTAATTATTGAATATGCAACTTATATACTGAAATGTTTTGCATTATATATATCTCAATATAGTTAAAGCCACTTTGTTTTAACATTTACTGTTATTAACTTCTAATTGCTAGTGAAGTTAGGCTATCTTACATATCCAGATTCTAATGTGAGGTCAGCCTTATTCCAGTCTGTAGCCCTGTGGTAATGACGGCGGGGAGGGGAAGTATACTTATGATTTTGTTTATTGAGATATGTTAATTATACAGAGCGGCGAGTTTCATTGTGGCATCTTCATACATCCTTATAAGTGGGTTTGATCAAATACATTTCCCATTAACTCCACTGTGATCCCCTCCCTTTTTTCTTCCCTCTGATCCCTTTTTTCTACACTGTCTCCCTTTTACATTCATTATGCCCTTTCTTTTTTCCTTCCCATAGCTTCTACATATGAGAGGAAACATTCTTTTCTTTCTGAGTCTGACTTATGTGACTTCACATTGTGCTTGCTCTCCAGCTCCATCCATTTTCCCCAAAAATGACATATTTTCTTTTTCTTTTAAATTCACGATCTTATTTAGGTAAGTGGTAACTTTATTATAAGTCTCTTTCAAGTCTCCCTGGGTTTTACTAGTTGTAGGTAAACAGAGTGATGGCATGAGAAGAAAATAAAATTTAATCTCACGCACTTAGAGTAATTCCCTCTCTACCCTAGATCCCTTTTAGGCTGAATAATTAAGCCTTACATTGCTAGATAATAGCCTGTGTGGTATGTTTGTATGACCTTGTTATCTCTGCCTCATAAAACATCAGTGCAGGATCCATAATTAGTTGTTGTGGTAGGATCAGCAAAAACACAGGAACTGAGCTTTGGGGAAAAAAATCTCTCTGAGGTTATTCTGTAGCTAGGACTCAAACTCAGTTCATCAGGAGACGGGAGTGTGGGAAGGAAGGACAACGAATAATGGATGAGCACTGGGATCCATCAGGACTTGAATGGATGGGAACAAAGTATGAATTGTGAAGGTGGTTTGGAGACAGATGGGGATCAGGCATCCTCAGAGTAGGTGTGTGTTGATGAGGAGGTGTTAGGGTTTATCTCACCAAGGAGTAGTAGTATGCAGGCCTCTGGTTGCCATGCCCTGGCTCACTCAGGGCACTAGAAAAATTAGGTCACGGTGGTACACAGTCTTCAAAGACCAATTCTGGACCTGGAAGCTACTAAAACAGTATTTCACAAGCCCAGATATGGCTCCCGACTTCTGTAGTTCTGAAAATAACCTGGCTGTAGGATGATGAATTGGCTCTTTCATTGTTGAATTCAGATGTAACTCAGTAGTGCTTGTTGTCATTAATTGGCTTAAATAGTTCATTGAGCCTAGAGCTGGTGTGCAATAGGTTTGTGTTTAAACATCTGCCCTCCCATCTATTCACTGTGTGACCTTGGGCAAATTCCTTCACCTTTCCAAGACTTGGTTACTGGTATGTGAGATTAGGATAATAATTTTTGTGCCCGTTAATATAGCACCTGACACTTAAAAAGCACTCAGTGCTTTTCTATGACCATTCATTATGCTGCAGGGAAAGGATTAGGGGAATCTGGATCTTATTCATATATAGAAATGTTCACGTGGAGGGTATTCACATAATGAGGCCTGCCGCAACCACACGAACATTTTACACAGGCCCTTTTACTATTCTGGAACATTCTGCAAACTCTTAACAAAGTCTTAAATGTTATTTCATTTACATTCACCTGGAATGCTTAAAATTTCAAATGAGAGAACAGCCAATGATGATTTAATAGCCAATTTACTACTGATAAGTTTCTACTTCTCCTTTAACTACTCGAATGCTCTTTTTAATGATGTCCTACTTCTTGCTACCCTACAAGGTCTGATCTACCTTATTCCTGTAAATGACAGTCAATGTGAGAAGGAAAATGCTATAAGTTAATAAGCAGAATTTTAAAATGACCCTCCAGAGCAGCAGATGAATTGCTAATTAGAATTATCACTGTTGCCTCAATAATTCTGTTCTAAGGTCTGAATTATGTCAGGACATTAAAAGTAGAAAGTTCATTAATGTTTTTAATGCATATCTATTATTTATAAAGCAAGTATGAGCTGGGAGTATAGACAAGAGCGTATTACTTGCTTCTCACTGCCTGTCTTCCAGGTTTGTTATTCTTCCCTCCAGGGAGAAAGAATAGAATGGGACTGGGCTCTGCAGTCAAATAGGCTGAGGCCCAATACCCAAGAAGTATGGCACACTTGTATGACTTTGAGCAGGTGATTTTATCTTTTGACCTTCATAGTCTTCATTTGTGAAAATCTGAGATAGTAAATACGCTTCAAGTTTATTATGTCTTAAAAACAATTTAAGAATACTATTAACATACAACTTTAATGTTTAGCAGCAGATTTATTTTCTTTGCATGGTAATGACCATGTGCTTGTTGTTATTGCCACAATGCTTGTTTTCTTATCTTCATCTCAAAGGTTTTTCTTTTCATATTTAGGCAATGCCAGTGTGACAAGTGTGAGTTGAATTGGAACACCCCCACTCTCTCATCTGGTCCCTCTTATACACATCTATTTCTTTTTGTACTGGGGATTGAACCCAGGGGAATTCTTCCTTTGACGTATACCTTTAGTCCTATTCTATTTTCATTTTGAAACAGGGTCTCACTGATTTGTTGAGGGCCTCACTAAGTTGTTGAGGCTGTCCTCAAGCCTGTGATCCGCCTGTCTTAGCCTCCCAAGTACTGGGATTAAAAATGGGGTGTTGCTAAATTGCTAGGGGTCTTGCTAAATTGTGGATGCTGGCTTCAAACCTCCTGTCTCAGCCTCCCAACTACTGGGATTACAGGCATGTCACTCTGCACCTAGCTTGTACACATCTTTGAGCAGATTAGCTGCAAATATGGGTGAAGGCATAGGAGATTCCGTTAACTGAACTAACACCTCCTCAACTTTGTCTTCATTACCTGGAGGACTCAAGCAACTGACAAACCACAGACTTAATATAAGCACATGTGCATGTTCTTGCATAGAGGGAAATGTTTTTTTATTTCTTTATAGAACTAGTTTAAAAGACTAAGAAAATTAGAGTAATAAACTTTACATTTCTGATGTGTCAAATGTACATTAGCTTTCATAGATTTACTAATAACAAATTTGTACTATTTTAAGAGTTAAAATTAGTTGAAGATTTGGAGAAATTTGATTGTTATATCAAACTTTTAGAAAATAATAATCATCACATGAAATAATGTCCTTGCATTAGGACTTATATGTGACATAGAATGAGTGGCTCTTAGTAACAAATAACTGATGGTTTGCAAATCTTGTAATTTTTCTTTTATACATGATGCTCAAAAGTTTATTAGTCTTGAAAACAAGAGAAATGCTTTAAAAATATATAAATAAAAATAACCCTAAGTAGTATCATCTATCTCTAGAAGAAAGCTAAAATAGTCCAAGCTTGAATATGGCTGACTTAATTAAAACTCAATTAACATTGTTATTGTGTAACTAATGGCTTGAAAATGGCAATGTCATGAGCCATCAATTATGGATTAGTGTAAAAAGAGTAGGTGCTCTAGAATGGAATACCAAAATGAGCCTCAGGGTGTTTTTTTAAATACATTTATCTCAAGTATATTTGTCAGATTATACCATGGCGTTATAGTTGATTAAAAATGACAAACATGTTGTCATTAATGAATTATTTTTTACTAAAATGTGTTTATAGGATGTTAATGAGGATTAGGTATTTTTATCAAGTAATATTTTTTCAAAACCTAAGTAAATAGCTTATTCACCTTTTTTTTTTTTTTTTTTGCGGTACCGGGGATTGAACCCAGGGGCATTCTACCTCCACGCTACGCCCCCGGCCCTATTTTTTATACTTCATTTTGAAATCGGGTCTCACGAAGTTGCGGAGGGCCTCACTAGGGAGAGAGGCAGAGAGAGAGAGAGAGAGAGAAAGAGAGAGAGAGAGAGCGCTGAGGCTGGCCGCGAACCCGGATCCTCCGGTCTCTGCCTCCCAAAGTACTGGGATTACAAGCGTGCGCCACCACGCCCGGCTATTCACCTTTTTGAGAATAAAATTTGGTTGAGAATAAAATTTGAAGTTTAAGTACTTAGAATATCTATTTCTTATTTCCCTCCTATATATGAACTTAATGATTATTTTATATTTATATTCTTTATGGAATTTTATTTATATTTTCTGAAATGATAGTTGATTATCCCCCTATAAGAAAGCTCCACAAGGCTCTCCTTGATTCCAAAAACTTCTCTTCTCATCCCAAATGTGTTTCCTTTCCATCCTATGTTGAATCCTATTCATTTAATTATTTATTCATTTTGTGGTGGTGAGGATTGAACCCAAGGGCATTCTACCTCCAAACGATATCCCCAGCCCTATTTTACTTCCTATTTCTAAACAGGGTCTTATTAGGTTGCTGACGTTAAGTTGCTGGGGCTGTCCTCAAAACTGTGATCCTTCTGTCTCAGCCTCCAAAGTACTGGGATTACAGGTGTACAGCAACACGCCCAGCCTACTGAATCTTTTTCACCATTCCTTCACTAAATGTCTTCCTTTTAACAGCCATCTCTCTTCAAACTCTCTTCCCTAAACAATCCCATCCTTTTATTTAGAAATTTTGCTATTTTTACCTTACTCAGAATTTTTCACTTTTCCTCAATAAATTATAAATTCCACAAGGACTATACATTAACTTATTCAGCTATTGTTTCTTTCACCATTTTGTATGCACTTAAAAAGACACAAATATACATTGAAGTACGTAAAATATTAATTTAACGTTGATATGTTAAAATATTTTAATTTGAATTTATAATAAATATGAGTTGGTTTAATATAAACATGCCTTTGTGAAAAAGTCAAGAAGTTTAATGTCCATTTGTTTTTATAAATTAAAATAACCTCCTCTGCTCTAGAAGATGTATATAATTTTTGTAGTTGAGGACGTTCAGTTATTTAAAGTCTAAAGCTCATTCGACATCTATTGGATTAATGCATTCTAAAAAGAATCCATATAGAACAGGTCACTTTTTATCAATAATATTCCATTCCTTTGTCTTATATTTTGGGCTTCACCGTCTTTTTTAGGGGTTAAGTTAATTTGTTTACTTAGGCTTGATGGCTTTGTGCTGAGAGGTTTCCTAAGGCAGGCACATAGCTGTATAAGATAGATGGCCCTGCTTCTCCGGAAATCTCAGCTGGGCACATTCACTTGACAAATCTTCATGGTAATAAACAGGCAATTCTAGCGAAACACACTGTGAAGCAAATTCCAAAACTGGTCTTTCCAGGAAAGAGTTTATACCCCTTGGAAAAGTCATCACCTTGAATCCAGGGATACTTCAACATGCAAATAGCCCACTTGAGACAAGGGGGCACCTGTTGTTCTGCCTTGATTATGTCTTCAGGCCTCAATTTCAAGTAAATGAGAGAAGAGAAGGAAGGTGTTCTTCTGATGAGCTCTGCCCTCAGGGTAATAAATGCAGAGGGAGAAATGCTGGTTCACAATGCCTTCCTGGCCATCTGTAATTACAAACCTCTTACTGTCATTTTGAGAAGTGTGTGAAGCATAACTTCTGTTATACACTGACTGTTTTTCCATAGTTCTTAGCCACGAAACTGAACACTTGAAAGAGAACTTATTATTTTTTTTTTTTTGTCTCTGGGAAAAGCAGGAAAGGAAATGCCTAGGAAGGAATTCTCACTCCAAGGGTGGACTGTGACAGCCACCAAGAAGGAAGAGGAGAGAGGCCTACAGGATAGAGACAGAAAGGAGATGCCAGGTGTGGTGGTGCACGCTTGTCATCCCAGTACTTGGGAGGCTGAGATAGGAGGATCGGGTTTGCGGCCAGCCTCAGCTACTTAGTGAGGCCCTCCGCAACTTAGTGAGACCCTGTTTCAAAATAAAAAATAAAAAATAGGGCTGGGGGTGTAGCTTGGAGGTAGAATGCCCCTGGGTTCAATCCCCAGTACCACACACACACACAAAGAAAGGAGAATATAGGGAGACTCAGACCTGAGAACAGCTCTTCAGGCTTACTATACAGAGAATATGATCGTGAAATGCTAAATCAAAATGTCTATAGAATACCTAAGCTACAGAAAGAACAAGAAAGCCATCAATAAATGGTTTAGGTGTAATTTGCATTATTTAGTGTTCAATACCATTTATTACTCTCACTTTTCTCTGACTATACCAACCATTTATCTACCTTCCCAAGATACTCACCCATATTTTTCTTATTTCTGCCTCTAAACGAATTCAAGAATATAATTAATGTCATTAGGCATAAGCTAATTTAGTTTTTGTCTTCCCCATTTCAAATGTATTGACATCTTGGTTTATCTCCAATTTATCTTCACTTTCTTATCTCATTCACAGGAGATGAAGTGCTTCTTTCCTTGGTCAAGGCCAATCTTTTCACATTTACATTTGATCCCATCCTTTTTCTTGTCAACTGGTACTTTACTTCATCAATGTCTCCTCCATTTCATTTATCTTTGACCTCTAACTCTGTCATCTCTCTACTTCTACCTTAAAAATGCTATTTTTCTTTCCCATGCTCCTCCACAAATAAAATGCCTTTTATTAACCATACAAACCTTACTGTATTTATCCAATCTCTCTGTGAGGCTGGGAAAGGAGGATCTCAGGTTTGCAGCCAGCCTCAGCTACTTAGTGAGGCTCTCCACAGCTTAGTGAGACCCTATTTCAAAAAGAGACCCTATTTAACTATTCACCCACTCTATAGTTTGCTTTAGTTCTCAAGATTCTAGTTAGGCATCTAGAGTTAAACAGTGACTCCACATTGCCAAATCCAGTGAAAACATTTATTCAACTTACTGGATCTATTACATCTGTTTGACAGGCACCACTTTCTAGAAGTCATTATTCCTGGCAGTGTTATACTATTTACTCTATGTGCATTTCACTTTAGGTACCTGCTCAGTCTGCTCTATCACTTAAATGTTGAGGCTGTCCATAGTTCTTTCTCGCATTTATTAATTGTATTTACCTCTGTGTTATCTCCTTTATTTCCTAGTTTTATGCATGAATCATTAATGGCTCAGACAGTTTGTAAATCTACATCTTCAATCCAGGTCTCTTTCTGGATCTTCATATCGATGTATACATTTCTAGTTGGATATATCCACTTAGTTTTCCAGGCCTCCACAAACACATCAATTTTCATCACATTTCTCATGAACACATCAAAATTTTTCAATCCTTGCCTGATCCCCCTTGATAGTACTGAAGTCCTAATTCAGAGTGGAAACTGACTTCAGGGAATCCCAAGAAACCAGGTCCAGCCACTCACTCCAGAAACCAAACAGAAAACACATTGGCAAAAGGCAGAAAAAGAACTGATTTAACATAGCTATTTGGGGAAGATAAGAGTGATCATGCCTCCTTAGCCCTGTCTTGGGTGTGGGGTAGTGATATGAGCCTTGGGTTTAAATAGAGGAAGAACTGGGGCGGGGGTGAGTGGTATGCATAGTTAGGCAGTGGTGGTCAGAGAGGTCTCTTTGATCATTATCTCGTTTGATTCTTGGAGGTGGATCCAAAGCAGTCATTTACTCTTGGGAAGGGGGAAATTCACTTCCCATCTTGGGATGATTTCTCCTGATTCGGTGGAACAGTCTCCTCATGGAGTGATCTGCTTATAGCCTCACTGTTCCTGTCAGGTTTTGGGTAGTAACTGAGAATTTTAGAAGCTGCTTCAGAGGTTAGGAAGGGAACGCCATTGTAAAAGCTGGCCATTGACAATCTGTTCATTTTAATTTTTTGAAAATATTTTAGTTACTCTTCTCTTGGTGTCTTTGGCCTGGAATGGGAATGAGGGAGGATAGGTTAGTTTAGGACGAATTAAGCAATTACCCTTGTATGACAAATGTTCAGTCATTTCTTAAGTGAGTAGCGTATCTTTGTGCAGAGATGAGCAGGAATCTGACCCAGAGTTTAAAAGAAAAAAGGAGATAGATACAAAATGAAGCCAAAGATGTCAAGGTTTTATTTTGCTTTCACTTACCCACCAGGTATCTGTAGGCCTGAGTGAAGAGTCAGTGCTTTTAGAAAAAGCAGTCTCTAAGTCTGTTCTAGACAGTCAAGGAAAATGCCTTGGAGTCATGTTTAAGAGCTCTACCTCCAGTGTCTGGCTAATTCATATCTATTGTTTACCTAAATTTAACTTTTTTTTTTTTTAGGAAGGATCCTCAGATAACCTTCTACTAAACCTCAGATTAAGCTAAGTGGTCTTCTTGATCCTTCCAAAGTTTATTTAGTATCACTTTCACTACAACAAATAATATAATCCTTTTATAAGTCTACCAATCTCACAAGGATATTTGTTCAAGAAGAAGACCATGGTCTTATGTTATCTCAGTACCTACTAGTGATTGAACCATCTTTAAAGATAAATAAGTGGTTATCAAACTGCTCTAGATTTCTTCTATATAAATTAAGATCCCTGTGCTTTTGTTCATTCAAAAGAAAAATAAAAGTTTCTGGTCAAATAACTGACATTGAATTATTGGGATTGATTACGTCCTTTTCAAAAGCTTCACAGTAATCTACTAGAATAACATTTAGAAATAATATCTTCATCTTTATTGTTTACAGGGTTGTTCTTGCTAATAATTGCCAGCCATTTTCTCTCTCTCTCTCTCTTTGTGGAACTGGTGATTGAGCTCAGGGGCATTCTATCCACAAGCTACACCCCCATTTATTTTTATTTTTGTTTTGAAACAGGATCTCCCTAGATTGCTGAGAATCTCACTTTGCCAAGGTTGGTCTTGAACCTGCAAGCCTCCTGTCTCAGCCTTTCAAGTACTGGGATTGCGCCACCATGCCTGGCAGCCTTTGTCTTTTGACTCAGCATATCTTTTCATTTCAGTTGGTGGTCATATAATTTATCTGTAAAAACTTTTAACTTAATTGTTTCTTTTCTTGGTGTAATGTGTGTTTTAAATCATTTGTGTTAATCTGAAAAGTCCAAATACCGCAACCTCTGTGAGATACAATCTCCCCATTCTGATGTGGTTGCTTTCTGAAGAGATAGAGTACATTTTGATGAACTAAAGTCATTGAAGTAACTCGTAAAAGGAATTTGAGTATTTAGACTTTTCTTTAAAGGAAACATCTTTCCATGGAAGTATACAACTAGAACAAGGGGAAAAATACTTACAAAGATCTTCAGCAGATTATGAGCAATAAAGGCAAATTGAATCTGCCCTGCTATATTCCTTTTTTATTTTTTGTTCATTTTGTTTGAAACTCTTTTGCTCTGTCTCATGGCTATTCTATGATCCCATAATGTTATCCAAAGTTACATGTGTTATTATGTTTAGATCTTAGGTATGTTATAGGCAGAGTCACAGCAAAAATCGTTCCAAAGTTAAATAGGTGAGGAAGGAGTTGTTCAAGGCAGTCACAATAGAGGAAAAAAGCCGTATGTCAGTTTGAACTCAACTCTGTGGAAACAATGAGTGGGAGGTGTTTTAAGAGTGGGCTGAGATGAGCTATTGGAAAAGTACTGGGGGATATTAGTTGGGAAGGTGATCAATGGGAAAGGACAATCATATTGAATTATTCCTTGAGTTTGCAAGAGTTTTTGTCCTTAATTAGGCTGTGTTTGCTTATTGGAGCCGGTCTAATTTAGGTATGCATTCTTCCCACAGAGACTGAGAGATAGGGGCACCATCTTCCTTGAGGATTCCATTTCATACAATGCTTCCCAGGTATTTAAAAAGACAGTCCTCGCTTCTAAACTGGCAAGAGGTTATTTTAAAAGGTTTACAAGCTGGGCTGTGGTGGCGCATGCCTGTAATCCTAGTAAAAACATTAGATTAATAGGGATGTGGTTTGTACTTTTGAAATTCCTCAAAAGAGATTTTCACTTAAAAGTCTATGACAATTTTAAAGAGAAAGGTATCTTTATTTTTCCCCCAAACCAAGGCCTCACACATGCTAGGCTAGCACTATTCCACACAGCAGACCCCTCAGCCCAGGAAAGATACCTTAACCAAAATAAAATGATCAGTAAGAGGCTACTATTGTCATCCTTCTTTAAACCTCTTTTACTTTGTGAGATGTTAAAGCATTCTTATTCAATACATTATATCTTGGGCAGGAACATTAACTAAAAAAGCCTTAATTTAAAAAAGTTTGCCAGGCGTGGTGGCACACACGTTTGTAATCCCCGTACTTGGGAGGCAGAGACAGGAGGAGTACAGGTTTGAGGACAGCCTTAGCAAGTAGTGAGACTCTCATCAACCTAACAAGATCCTGTTTCAAAATAAAAATAAAATAGGGCTGGGGGTGTAGCTCAGAGGTAGAATGCCCCTGAGTTCAATCCCTAGTACCATACACACAAAAAAAGTTTAACCAATGTATGGGAGGTTCAAAAGCTGAAATTTGCAATTGATTCTGCCTTTGGGTTCAACTGTTCATATACATATTACATCCTAACTTTCATCATTAGAAAATATTTTATTTTGACCAAAATTTAAATCTTTTTTTCTTTAAATCTAGATCAGCTACAAGTGAAAAGATCACTTTTTTTGTTTTCAATGAATCAAATAATGTTCACAGTATCTTCCCTTCTCTCTGTATTTCCTTATCTTAACATCTGTATTTCTTTATTTTCTAGATATGTGCAGGGGAAATGACTATTTTGTATCAGAGTATATAATACCATATATAGAGTGCCATAAGTTATCATTTAAGTAAATAAAAATGGTATACATTATTCTTGAGCAGCATTTAATACTATTAATTTTATGTGTATAGTCACTGTATTTGGGTAGTTCTGCCTTTGATAAGACTCTCAAGAATTTGTAAGTAATGTTTTCCTTGAAATTGTACTAAGTGGGATGAATATGGTTATTAAGTTTTTAATTAAAACACTGTCTCATTACTATATGAAAGGCTCTGTTTGGGGTCTGGAAAAACTGCAGTGAACTATACAGGGACAAAAATCATGTTCTCCATGTTTAGAATATGAGAGTAAGTAAAAATAAAGAAACAGTATACTATTTTGAAGTTAAAGTCCAATGGGAAAAATGTCAGTTTAGTTAGTTCAGTAGTCAACATTTAAAATTTTTAACATAAGAAAATATTTCCTTTTGCAAAATTTTTTTATGCATAATTTAAAAAGATCTTCTGCCTGTTTTTTTTAAGTTTAGCTTGATCTTATGTTATACTACAAAATATGCTGCTATTATCATTCCATGAAGTTATCTAGTTTTATAATAGCCATATATGATATACAGCCTTAAATTCAAAATATTACTGATTGTTTTTAGCCTTTCCTTAAATTTATAGCACATAAAATATGATGAAACATTATGGCATAATATGATAAATTCACATCATTTCTACGATAAAGTTAATAAATATGAAAAAATGAGTTGTAACATTTTGGTTATTATATATGTTACCTTATCTTCCCTGCTTGTTGTTATTTTTAGGTGGTGGAATCATATTGCTGTCATTTATTCTGTTAACTCATTTTTTCTAATGTAGAAGAAAAACACCTGGATCAAGAGTTTAAAAGCTAATTTCATTATGCAAATAGCTATATAGTATGTGCGTGCATTGCCTGTTATTTGGATAGTATCTGTCAAGAATATTATGATTTCATTATGCAATACACAGAGTTATTCAGAGAACATTATTTTTAAAGTTGATATGTAGTAGATCCATGATGAACTATAAATTACATGAACTGTCAACATTTTAGTTAAAAGCATGTTAATATTGATGTTTAGCATGGTAAATCCATCTTCAAAGCATAACAAATGAGAGAAAAAATAGCCTTTATGCTTCTAATGAATAGAAATCATATGTACCATAGTATGTTTTTTTTAAATTTTATTCTAAATAATAGTATGCTTCAATGGACTAGACATGCCAAGGGGCTTTTTAAAAAGTTATTGATGCATTATGCGTATACATAATAGTGGGATCCATTATGACATATCTATGCATGCAAATAACATAATTTGATTAACTTCTTTCCCCAGTGCCTCTCCTTTCACTCTTTTCTTCTCTCTCCAACCCCTTTCCTCAACTCTACTGGTCTTCCTTCTATTTTTATGAGGTCCCTTTTTAATTTACTTTTCTCTCTAGCTTCTAGATATGAGAAAGAACATGTGCCTTTGAGTTCAGCAAATTTCGCTCAATATTGATGCTTTCCAGTTCCATCCATTTGGAAGGACTTTTGCAAAACAAAAATTAGGTCAATATAATTAGAGTTAGGTTCTTAAAATGCCATCTTCAATTAAAAACTATGCGTTCTCAGTAAAACCTGTTACAAGGATATACAGAGTTGTTGGAATCTGTGCTATTATGAATGGCCCATAATCCAAAATTTCGACTTCAGGTGAAGAATGATATATGATTGGCTCCCCATGTGTTCAATAGGGACACAGCTAAGAGGAATAGTGACTTCTGAACCAGGTTAGATTTTTAAAAGTCCTAAAAATTCATTCCTTGAATTCCATATGAATTTATTCAATAATTTACCTCTAATTCTCCTTGGAGAAGATTGAATCATAACTCTACATTTAAAAATTCCTTATGCTTTCTGTGAATTTTGTAATCATTTTTATGCTTCCTTTCAGAGAGGTCAGACATCTTCCTGGGCTCTGTATAACCTTAAAAATTGATTTAGACCATACATTTCTTTAGGAAAATTGCTGCCCACAAAATATGTTTTTTTTAAAAACTCATTCAACATTGATACATTTATCATAACTATTCATGGTCTTTTAGAGTCTTCCCAATAACACATAGTCAAATGCTATCTATATTTGCACTGTCCACTAGCTTCATGTGACTATTTAAATTTATATTTAATTAACTAAATCCAATGAAACTAAATACTTAGTTTATCCATCACACCAGCCCCATTTCAAGACCTCAAGAACCATGTGCAGCTAGTGATTACAGTGATACTTTACAGATGCAGAACATGACCATTAGTGCATGAGGTTCTACTCCACAGCACTTGTGTTTTTCTTATTGATGAATAATGCAACTTCAGTTAAGATTTAAAATCTGCCTAAGTTCTTCACAGTGATTTCAAATATCAAAGCTGAAACCAGATTCTAGATCCTTTGACACTAAGTAAAATACTTTTTGAGAGTTTATCTACCCTGGAAATAGGGACCAGAGATAACGCTTGGTTTTGTTTTCATGTTTTTTCTTCATTGATCCTGCAACATGAGAGAAAGGTTGCAGTCAAGCTCATTTATACAAAGATAAGATAAGTCTTAGGAGCTCCAGAAGTTATGTTTAATTCTTGGCTTAAAAATGTATTATTCAATGTGACCTTAATATTTAATGATGCTCATTAAAATATCTGCATCGTTTAATATCACTTTTTAGCTTAGCAGTGAGAGATAGTAGAATATATAAGCAGAGTGAGTTTAATTAGTGTATCAAAGGTCTTAGACTATTTTGAGAAAACTAGTGACTAGCCAGAAGGTATATGGCACTGTTTAGATTACTTACAGAATGTTATGGTTTGGATATAGAATGTCCCCTGAAAAGCTCATGTATTAGCAATTCAAAAAACTGTTCTGAGGTGAAATAATTTAATTCTTTGGGCTGTAACCTCATCAGTGGATAAATTCATTGATGGATTAATTAATTTATTGGGTGGTTAGGTAGGCAGGAGGGGTATGGCTGGAGAAGTAGGTCACTGAGTATGTGACCTTGGGGACTATATATATGTTCCTGGCCCCTTCCCCTTGCTCTCTTTGCTTCTGGCCACCATGCCCTGAGCTCCACAGATGTGACCTGGCCTAACTGGATTGAACCCCCTGAAACCTCCAGAACTGTGAGCAAATAAATCTTCCTTTCTCCTAGTTGTGGCCATCGGGTATTTTGGGTCACAACAGTGAGAATGTTGACCAAAAAAAAAAAGATATATACCACTGAATTCTTCTTCTAGTTTTCTTGTGAGTCAGATCTGGTGTTAGATCCTAAAGAGTTTTAAGATCTGTACGCCAGGTAAATAGACAAATTATGGCTAAACTAGTACTTCATCATGAAGGTACTTTTGAAATAAAATCTCATACTGATATAAGAAATGAAAGTAGGATTTTAAATGATATCATTTAATGTCCATTTAATTATTTATTTACTGGTGGGGCAAAAATTGCATACAGTTCATTTTCTATGTAATTTCCTCCAGAAAATTATGGTTTGTCAAACTATATGGTTTTCCATATTAGATAGTAAGAGATAAAAATGAATATACGTACAGATATATATTTCCCAAATTTACTAGTGATTCCAGCCCTAATTATCCTTTGATCTGGGGATGTATATTCACCTTCACATTGACATATCAAAATATATGCACCTTCAAATTATGTGTTTTTTAATAGTGGCATGTATGCATCATATTAAAGCATGGGCCATGTAAGATTAAGTTGGGTAACTCAACTGGGCATCTAGGAAATAGAAACTTTTGCCTTTATTTTTCCTTGAAATGGTGTTAACCTTCAGTAGAGTCAAAATAAATTAATAAACCATGAATCTTGCTCATATGATAATCATTCTTTGTTTTTAGGATTTTCCATTTAATGCTGATTGTTTGCTCTCTCTGCTGCCTAATATTTGTATGTCATTTGCTTTGCTTTTCCTTCACTTCATTTACTTAGGCAATTATATATTTAGTAAAAATAGCTATATCACTTTAATTTCCTTTTCCATAAAATTCAGTGAATGCATAAAAATATTCAAAAAATTTTATGTCACAGTATAATAGTTTAATTCATATCGAACCCATGTTAGAAATTACATCTTTAAACCAGGCATGGTGATACACATCTGTAATCCTAGTACTTGAGAGGCTGAGACAGGAGGATCACAGGTTCAAGGCCAGCCTCAGCAACTTAGCGAGACCCTCAGCAACCTAGTGAAATCCTGTTTCAAAATTTTAAAAAATTTTTAATAGAAGGCTGGGGGCATAAATAAAAGGTAGAATACTCCTGGGTTCAATTACCACTACCATAAAAGAAAAGAGAGAGAAAGAAGGAAAAGAAGGAAGGAGGGAAGGAAGGAAAGAAGGGAGGGAGGGAGGGAGGGAGGGAGAGAGGGAGGGAGGGAGGGAAAGAAGTAAGTGAATTGCCTATTTAGTCTTTCATTGTTAGATTTATGAGGTTTTTTTACACAAGTGATTTTTGATCAGCATTTGGATCCTTACCAGAGGACCTTCAAAATGCTAGTGCTAAAATTTCCCCTCCTCAGACCAATTAATAAATCCACCCAAGTATGATAATGTATTTTTATTTGATCACTCCTATTTTTCCCCAAATATGTTGTGATTCCATATATCATATAATTTGTCTAGAACATTGAAAACAATGTACTTGTTACAAAGTTAGTATGTATAAATGTATGTATCCATGTTTATATCACCCCAACTCTAATTACTAACTGGGGAAATACCCAAACAAATCTTAGTTCTTTAAGAATTTATGGGCAAATATTTGGTTGGTGTCTTCTGATTATTTAACCTCTTCATTATGTGATAACCAGCAATCAGGTTTCAGAATGTACTGTGGTCTGGTTTAAATGGGAAAGGAATGAGAGTCAATATACCAGCTTAAGTTAGCTGTTAGGAAATATCTCCAAATTTATGTTCACTTATTCTCATCTCTAAGATTGTGTGAGTTACATAGAAAGCATACTTATTTGAGGACTAGCTCAGTTGAGACTGGTTCTTTACACTAATAGTTTTGTAAGCATACACATCTTTATTCATGATCTTTCCTGACTAATGAAGAAATCAGTCAAGGGATAGCACTAAAGCAGTGAAAAATAACATCAGTGTATTGTTACAACATGCAATTTTATCACATCAAATTAACATTGTAAACAAAAACAATTGACATTTTATTAAAATATCCCTAACCTTGTCCCTGTCTTACAACTTGTGCCAGTGTTTTACTCTTGTAGTAACTAATACAAGACATTGAATATGATGTGTCAAACAAATATTGGAAATATAATTAGTTGTATGAATCCCAATACATTATAATTATGTTTTTTTAATACTGGAGATTGAACCTAGGGGCATTCTACCTCCCACCTCTATTCTACCTCCCCCAGTCCTATTTTATTGTATTTATTTTTTGTGGTATTTGGGATTGAACTCAGGGACATTATACTTCTGAGCTACATCCCCAGCCTTCTTTTTTATTTTTTGTTTTGAAACAGGGTCTCCTTAGGTTGCTGAGAGTCTGATTAAGTTGCTGAGGCTGCTCTTGAACCTGCGATCCTCCTATCTCAGCCTCCCAAGTACCTATTTATTTATTGTGTGTAGTACTGGGGATTTAACCCAGGGACATTCTACCTTTGAGCTACACCCCCGGCCCTATTTTATTTTGAGACAGGGTCTTACTATGTTGCTGAAAGAGTCTTATGTTTCTGAGGCTCAAATGTGCGATCCTCCTATCTCAGCCTCTCAATTGTGGTACTGGGGGTTGAACCCAGGTCATTCTACCTCTGGACTACACCCGCAGCCCTATTTTTTAATTCTTTATTTTGAAACAGGGTCTCACTAAGGTGCAGAGGGCCTCTCTAAGTAGCTGAGGCTGGCTGCGAACCCGGATCCTCCAGTCTCAGTCTCCCAAGTACTGGTATTACGAGCGTGCTCCACCACACCCGGCTCTAATTATGTTTCTTGATGAATACCAAAATGGTATATTAAATGCCTGTGATGATAATTTGAAAACAATTATCATAGGATTTTCATAGACTTTATTGTTTATATATTTATATGTTATTTTAAAATTATAAGTTTGCAATCCAAATTCTTTAATAAGTAAACTTGGAGTAATTATGACTTTCACAATAAAATTATTTTTCACTGTAATAAAATTAAGAAAAAAGATTTTTCCTCCCAAATCCCAGTTATCTGTATTTTTACAAATGGAGGTAAACCATCACTAGGTGACAATTTATGTTTTTAGTTGAGTAGTTATTTGTTTGAATTAACCCATTTAGAGCAAAACATAATGTACCTCTTGTAAGCAAATCATAATCGATGCAAAATGGAACATGATGTCTTTTAGACAAGTAACCATTATTCATTATTTTAAAAGTTATTTACTACAAAAATACTACCCTTTTGGTGCTATGACCAAAAGAAATAGAATGTTTAATCTGTAGACTATAAAATAAGAGAAATAACACAATAAAATAGGAAAGTGAGTACAATTCAACTTCTGTTTTCCCTTGGTCACTATTTTCCATTTTGAGAATCTTCTAATACACTATAGAATTGCAAAATCTCAATTTGTGTTGTCTGCTACATTTTTTACTTCTCTATTGATGGTCCAAGTTACACCTGCAAGATTCTTGGTACAGTTTTTCCATTATCCCTATAGTTAGCAAATTATATTGCTTTCTGGGTTATGTGTGTTTTCTACCACTTGCCTCAACTTCTCACCAAAGTAACTTGTATTTTTATTTGAGAAAAATATGCTTATCATAAGGATTATACACATCACTACACCATGACCTGTGAACTTTGTTCTAGTCTGTCTTGTTTTGATTATCCAATGAAATCAATTTGAGCAAAGAGGTAAAAAAACATACAAACTTGTATAATGCATAGTAGACCTAAAAACTAATCCAATCTGATGTATAGCACCTTCATCCTACAGATGGCTTAGTCCTTCTTTTGTCACATTATAGGTATGTTATTTGCCTAGCTCTATGTGCTAACAAACCAGGTTTATTGCCCTGTTCAGTATGTTCATTGAATACAAACAAGTTGGTACTGCTAGAAGAAAAATTTGACGTATTTCTCCTAACAAAAATATATTTACAGAATAGTTTATTTTAAACTGCTAAATAGCATTGTTTTATTCACAGTATTACTATAGCCTTTGTTTCAAAAAAAATCTTATTGTCACAAAGATGAATTGCCTACATCCAGGAAAAGTTGCAAATATAGAAGCAATAGAGTATTCAACCAATCTTTTTAGCAGAATGTCCAAAGTTTCTAATTAAGGTCAGACCTAAGTATCATGTAAATTTATTCAATCTAATATTGATGAAGTTAGATACAACATAGTGATTTATTATGCAGTACTTCTACAAAGTTTTCAAGTTAAAGAGATTAA
The DNA here is from genome assembly GCA_004027185.1 of Glis glis. NCBI lineage: Eukaryota > Metazoa > Chordata > Mammalia > Rodentia > Gliridae > Glis > Glis glis. The sequence continues at coordinate 45,948 of PVJS01003445.1, read as the reverse complement.
GTATGTCTGTATAAAATAATTGGTCATATGGAGTATGTGGATGGAAATAATTTATTTTAGTCCTAATAACACAGGATATTTTAAATTAATTATGAACTTGTAAAATTCATTGTTTTTATAAGAAGGCTTTTAATCTTATCTTCTCATCGACCTGAAATTACTTATAAAAAGTTAAAATTGTTGACCAATGTTTTTGCAAGTTTTAGTCAATTTATGTGAACTCTTAGATGTAGCATTGTTAATGTGTAATACTTTATCATGATTTTAATGAGCAGTTGTAAGAATTTAATTTAGATATATTAAAATAAATGGTGTGGTATTAAATTACAATAGTAGAAAATGCTCTTGTCTCTCAGAAATTGTTGTATTTTAAAGAAATAGACGGACTGTGAGGAAATGCAAATATTTCCATACCTAAAACCATATGTCCAAATATGAACACATTTTATTCAAAATGTTTGCTCCCTTCTTCATCACTTACTGACTGATATTATACCTCATAAAAGACTATAAATCTTATTCATTTATATAGTAATTTCTAGTTTCAAAATACCATTTTAAAGGATAAACAAAATAACCCCAATGAAATAAGTGAAACAAATGTTTTTATATATATTTTATAGAAAAGAAATGGAAAAATAACCAGACCCATATTAGGCACTTTACATACATTTCCATCGACACTCTCAATATTTATAAGAATAGAAATAAGTTAACTAAGCATACTTCTTTCCCTCATATCATCATAACCCTTTTGAAAAGTGATGACTCTTTCTTAAGGATTTAGGGAAAATGTTTTCCTTTTAACCTAGCTCCTTTTAGCCATTATTTATTAAAATATTCTACTTTTAACCTGTTATTTAACTTAAATAATATGTTTTTCCTGAAGTGATGCATTATGACTGAAGGAAATCTCTGCAGTCACTTCCATAGGGTTGAATTCTGTTAAATAACTTGTATATTTGTGTTAACAGCATGGCAGCTTAAAAGACCCAGTGCAATGAAGACACACAGAATAATCAGATAAATTGGAATTACAGTGCAAATAGATAAGTAGTACTTCAGAACAAAGTTTTGAGATGATAGGAACTATGCCATATGTCTAAGAAAATAATGCATGAAATGTGATTTTGTTTTGTCTTAGAAATATTATTTATGTTGAGAATATGTGTCTGACATGCAACTTAGTGAGACTGTGTTTCAAAATAAAGTAAATAAAAAGGATAGGACATGTAGCTCAGTGCTAGAACATCCCTGGATTCAATTCCCAGTACCCCCATCCCACAAGATTGATTTCTGAGTTCTAGTAACTTGACAAGGCTCTTAATTTTATCTGGTCATTTGGCTTTGGACTTTGCTAGCATCTGATCCCTGTGTATTAGAGCAGAGTGCTGTATGACTGCTGAAGAAAACTTTTAACTGGGTTCATGGAGTCCATTGTAATCCAAAATGGGGTGGCTTATTGAAGCCATTTTCTCAAAAGAATTGAAAAGTTTCATGGTTACTTTAATAAGCAGAGGTTTAATTAAGTATTAGCAAGCAGACAAGAGTTGACCTGGGCTTCAGCTAACAGATTCTCTTTATAAAATTACCCCTTTGGGTTTCATTATTGGGTAAATTTTGCTCTACAACTTATCTTTCAAGTGTCTTTGTAGTATTTTACCTTCTGCTCATTGGCAAAATAATGAGATATGAATTAGTCCATTATATGCATTTAGTTTTGAAGCCATTTTATAAATTGGGAAAATTTAGCAATCATGAACATAAAAAGTAGTATATTTTAGAATTTAGTAATTAGAACCTTCTCAATAATTATAAAGATCCCATAACATATTGTCTGAATTATAGAGGTGTCATTTAGACAACTTTTATCAATAAATACACAATGTTCATTTGTTACAACATACAATAAGAAACTAATCTAAGGGAAGATATTTTTTTCAATGCAGCCTGCATGGTGTGGTAGATAAGAATGTTACTATCAATTGATAAGTAGTTATTTCTATGAGCTATTTATACTTACCACAAGTTTTGTAATTTTATCAGGGTTAGTTACACTTCAGTATCCCTATATAAAAAGAACCCTGCTCCAGAGACCTTTTCTATAAAAAGTCAGTGTCAACATAAAAGACTGAGCTGAGCATGGCGGCACACTCCTATAATCAATCCCAGTACTTGGGAGGTTGAGACAGGAGGATCACAGGTTTGTGGCCAGCCTCAGCAACTTAGTGAGGCCCTCAGCAACTTAATGAGATCCTTTTTCAAAATAAAAAAAAAAAAACAAAATACGGCTGGGTGTGCAGCTCAGAGACAGAATGTTGTGCGTTCAATTCCCTGTACCAAAAAAATGAACTAAAATAAAAATAAAAATAAAAGACTGATAACTATATCCTCTGTCTGTCACTGGTAATGTAAAACTCTGGAAACAATCACAACTTTAAAATTCTGTATAACTAATTTCCTCTCTACCATATTTATTTCAATAAGGTGTAATCGTGCTGTTATGTTATGAGGATTACTTAGATTTGCTTTTCTTTTGGCACAATATAATTATAAATGTAAACATAAATTTAGTCATAATAAAATATTGCTGTCTTACAAAGATGTAATGGTGTACAATTTCAACACCCTTTTGCAATCAAAAGCACATGCAGTTCATCGTTGTAGTAAGAAATTAATAACTGCCACCATCGTTTTAGAGATGAGAAAGACCAGATTTAATAAGCTTCAGTTACTAGACCCAGGATATGAGTTTTTTCAGCACTCTTCCTAACTAAACACTGTCTCCTACAGCATAGGATGTGACCAGCAATCACTCAATTGTAGATATGATAGTATTAAATATTGCTGAAAAAGTGTTCTCTTAAAATAGGAACAATATTTCAAAAAACTTAATTTATACATCCAGGTTTGTTTTTCATATTTTCATCAGTAGCAAACAAAAATCTGTAAGGAGGGCATTGAATTTAGATCTCTGATTTTTATTTTTATTTTTTAATATTATTAATTTTTTGGTGGTACTGGGGATTGAAGCCAGGGGCATTCTACCTCTGAGCTACACCTCCAGCCCTATTTTATTTTTTATTTTGAAACAGATTCTCACTAAGTTGCAGAGGGCCTCACTAAGTAGCTGAGGCTGGCTGCAAACCTAAGATCCTCCTGTCTCAGCCTCCCAAGTACTGGGATTACAAGCGTGTGCCACCATGCCCAGCTAGATCTCTGATTTTTAAAGCACCTATATTTAGTGCCACTGTGAAGGAATGTTAACTCATATAAAGGTTCGTATTCTCATCAAGCAAAGAATAACTCCCTTAGAGATTTATAGCAATCAACAAATCTCATTTGGAATGTGTAGCTATTTAACTATTAGTGTATTTTGTTGTGAAAATGGTTTCAAGTATGATGGCTTGTACATTTGGGTGGGAGACTTTGAGAAGCAGGAAGAGAGATGGTCAGTAGCGGCTGGTGTGCTGTACACTCTTCTGTTAACCTCATCATCTCCTTTCATGTTTACTTAAAGGCATGTTTGTTCATTATGAGGAACTGACAGTCTTAAAGGAAGAATTAAAGAAAAAGGAAGAGCTAGGAGTTGTAGTGATAAGATGATAGTGTAATACATCCCCCAAATATTCATTTCCTGATAACCTAGTGGCAGTTAGGTAATGAGTAGTGTGTATGTTTGAACAGAATTATGCTTCTAGGTAGTGTGAGGAGAACTTGATTATTTTTTCTATCTATTCCACCTAAGCTACATGATGTTGGAAAAGCATGAAAATACAGGATTGTGTTTTTAAGTAGTACATTACTCATAGTCTAAAAACGGTATGCTCAATATGGTTTTCTTCAATATATAGATGCATTTTGGGGTAGAATACTTCTATATTTCAAGCAATACTTCTAAAAGCAATAAATATAGTATTTCTTTATTTTTCTAATTGTATAATCTGAGGCATATTTATTGCTTTTTTTTTTTTTTTTGCTGTGCTGGGATGGAACTCGGGGCACTTAAAACTCAAGTGTTATATACCATTGAGCTAAATCTCCAGCCCTATTTATTGCTTTTAAAAAGTAAACAATTAGACTCAGTGTTTTAGATGCAGATAGTTCTTCTTGTTCATCTTGTAATGTAATGCCAAGTTAAAGAATTGTTGAGCATATTACTTAAGAATGCAAATAACCTTAAGAAAATAAGCTAATTTTATCCACTTTAATAACTAATTAGTACAAAATGGCAATTTCATATTTAAACAGCTTACCATATTCTAAACCCACCTTATTTTAAGTAACTTCACAGACATGCAAAAATGCATTCTGAACATGCTACCTTTTGACATTTTGCAATCATATAAATTGTGAGGTTCAATTCAGTTTGCAGGGTAGAAACATCAGCATGCTGCTGTTGCCGTAGATTGCCGTAGATCACATTTTGTATATTATAGAAATATGCAAGCAATGTACTTCCCACAATTAAGTAATAAAAACAATTAAGTAAAAAATATAAACATCTCTTTTCTTCAACATCCAATTGTGAATTATATTGTGGTATCATAACACAAAAGTATAAATAATTAATCTAATCTACACAGGATGTCTTTGGAATTGTTTTTATTTTGTTTTCCTGAGGGTATAGTACATCATTAAGATACCAATTAAACCAATGGAGTGGATTTCTTTTAATCTATGTGCTGAAAGAAATGAACAATTGGGATTTCTTAATTTCTGAAACTGAGAAAATTTAGTTATTTTGAAATATAACAATTACAAGTAAACTATTTTATGGATGTTTCATCTTTTTACTCTCTCAGGACTGTTGTTTTTATTGTTGTTAAAGATATTATTTTCCCGGGTCCATAGTGGCTTAGAAGAATGTATTGAGAGGAAAAATGAAGCACAAATACATAACTTTTTAAAATTGTAAGCTTAACAGCACAAGATGTTTTCAACTAAATATCCAGGGTGTTCTTGGAATTTTATAATGTAAAACAAATTTTGACTAGCTGTTTTCTGGTGTTCGTATAGATTTTATGAATAATTATTTCCTTTCTTGATGAGTTAGTATAAACACCTGATATTTAGGGTATGTCAGAACATAAATGTTAATTCATATAACTTTCTGCATTTCCAATGTTTTTACTGAAGAGCTTTATGTTTTTAATTTACTTTTACTGGTACATTGGAGTTATACATCGTATTGAGGTATAGAGTTATAGGAACATCCATGCTGACAGGATTTGGTTTATTTCTCTCCAGATCCCACCCCTCTCTCTCACCTTCCCGTACATGTCACTGAGACTGGTATTGATAATTTTGCATATATGCATAGCATTATATGATTTAGCATTTTTAGTTTAGGTATTTATTACTTAAATGCACAACGATTAGGAACAAATAATTTTACCGATTTTAAAGAATATATAATAAAGCTTATTGTAATTATAGTCTTGGAAGAATTTGGTATCATTTTAGAATATAGAGAAGAATTTTAATCCCAATTATGCAATAACAAAAATAAATATGCTTATAAATAAATTTGAGTACATACAAGAGCTTTTGATTATATTTTATAGAATACTCAAATACAGAATTATTTGTGTTCTCATATATACATTTAAAAGATTATGTTTTTCTTTTATATGAATGTACATTCATAGAATTAGATTGTAATAGATGGGATATTGTCTATGTTTACCTCTTTCTACCTAATCAGAAATAATAGGTGAAATTTATCTTTATAATTCATAGGCTGGAGTAGAGTTTGGTTACTGGTACTTCAGTAGGTGGGGTTGGAATTCTTGGGTGAACCATGCCATTTTTTAAACATATGAATGTATTCAGTTTATATTCAGTATCTTTTGTGGACTTTTCTTTATTGGCACATTGTAATTATTCATCATACTGAGGTTCAGAGTGACACATATATACATGCACGTAGCTTTCATTGTATGTTTCCTTACAGTTCTCACCCCACTCCACCCCCACTATAGATACTCTTTACATCAAGACAAATAGCTTCATGTACGAACACAAAGGATTATGTGAATAGTTTTTAACTGGTCTTTCACTTGTTGCATCCTGTCCCCAGCAGAAAAACTGTACCAACATATTTTTTCCTGGCAGTATCATAGAATTCATTTTTATACTTTTGCTCCTAGTGTTGAATTACAGAGACTTCTCAGTAGTGAGAAAGATGATGCTTTTAAAAATGAAATAGGACCAACCATGCGTGATGGCACACACCTATAATCCCAGTGCTTGGGAAATTGAGATAGGAGCACCTCAGGTTTGAGACCAGCCACAGCAACTTACTGAGACCCTATTTCAAAATTTAAAAAAATAAATAAAAGAAAATGGGGCTGGGGGTGTAGTTCATAGGTAGAATGCCCCTGGGTTTAATTCTCAGTACCACACACACAACAAAAGAAAACAAAACAAAATGAGATAGGACCCTTCAAAGAGGTGAAAAATACAAACAGATTTAAAACACTTTGAAACTCAGTATGATATATAATTACACTGCACTAATAAAAGTATAAAGAAACAATTTTAATATCTAGCAAAGTATTTCTCTTTCTAATTTTTAAACATACTTTTATCGTTGCCTGGTAACCATACATCATATTGAGGTTTAGTGCGATAGAAACACACATGCACACAGCACCCAGTGCATTTTCTTCCAGATCTTACCCTGTTCCCTTCTCTTCTTCATTTGTAATATTGAAATTCATATTGATAGCTTTATGAATGTATACAGGATTGTGTGAACAGTTACTTTCATCAGGTCTCCCTCCTCCCTATCCTTCCTCCCTCCCCACTCCCTTTTCACTATTCTACTGGTATCTCTCCTTATCTATTTGAGATCTCTTTAGCTTTTACATAAGAGACAAAACTTATGGCCCTTCATTAAGGCTGGCTAATCTCACTTAGAATAATATTCTCTAGTTCCATTCATTTTTCCTTAAAATGACATGATTTTGTTCTTTATTGGTGAGTAAAATTCCATTTTGTGTATATACCACCATTTCATAACCCAGTGTACATACTACAGTTTCATAATTTGTTGACTGACACCTAGGCTGTTCCATAGTTTGGGTATTGTAAACTACCAGTAGTGAGCTATAGGAATAAATGATTCTAAAGGCAGTCCAAGCGTTATTTCTTTAATATACATTTAGGAAGCTGATGGGAATGTCAAAAATGTTAGGGGTGGGGGAAGTAACAGGCAAATATCAGTTCTGCATATTGAACTCATCCCATCTAAAGGCCTGCTTGCAGGTGACTTTTGTGAAGTTGGCTATGAAGGCGAGCTACAGGATACAGCATCACCCCTGCTGCCAACTGCTTGAAATAATATTGGTGTTCCCATTTGTCTTTCAGAAGTTTTACTCCTTTGAAAGTCCTCTGATAAATTAAGAACCTCCTTGAGAAGGAGTATGCAGACAATTTCTGTATTTACATTTTCACAATGACAAAATGCACAGACGCATCCACTCCCACACATATCTATTTTTTCATGTGAGTCAAGAAAATGTGATCTCTGGAATTCTCTTTGATTATCAAATGCCAAATCCCAAATATGTCAGTCAAAACAAGATAATATAAGCTTTTAAGGAGTTTAACCTAAATGTCAAATTTTGGCTTTCAAGTTGTTTCTTTACATTGATCAGTTATTTGTTTGGTTGCAATTCCATTATATGATTATTGGTTCATTCTAACTTCTTTATTTCGGTGCTCTTCTGTTTTATCAGCTATATAATTAGTAATGCTTTGATCGTTTATTTTGCATTTAATATTATGATGATTTCTTTGTAAATTGAATTACATATCTATTAATTATACATATATTTTACTGATAAGAGCTACAAGTTACCATGCAGGAAAGCTATAAACAAGCATAAGAAAAGAATGGAAAGAGCCACATTATAGAATAGTCGAAAATAAGAATGTGAGTTGGGCTGGGTAGGATGTCTCATGTTAATTAATAAAGTATTGCAGCCGGGAGTGGTGGCGCACTCTTGTAATCCCAGTACTTTGGGAGGCGGAGACCTGAGGATCTGGATTCGCGGCCAGCCTGAGCTCTCTCTCTCTCTCTCTCTCTCTCTCTCTCTCTACCTACCTAGTGAGGCCCTCCGCAACTTCGTGAAACCCGGTTTCAAAATAAAGTATTAAAAAAATAGGGCCGGGGGTGTAGTGCGGAGGTAGAGCGCCCCTGGGTTCAATCCCCGGTACCGCAAAAAAAAAAAAAAAAACAAATAAAGTATTGCATTCATTTTATGGGTTTTGGAAATTTTAACATATATGAGAGACAATCTAGAAGTTCATGTTTCTCCTCTGAAATGAGAAGTGATACATTTACTTCCAAAAAGATTTTTTTTTAAAAGATACATTACCTTGTGAGAAGGGAGAAGGTTTTTGGAAGAAGGGAAAGAATGTAAGATCACAATACAGGGGTAGAGAGAAATCTGAAAGGGAAAGGCTAGGAGAACAGGCGATACAGAACAGGTGATAGATTTGGATCCAGGCTGGAGTTCAAGACCATTGGATAGGGAGGGTCTAATGCTGAAGTGAGTAATGATGAAATGCCATACACCAGGGTTATAGCTAAGATTCAGGATCCTGAAAACTATCAGGCTCAGTAACACTATGGGGTCAGTCTTCAAAGAACTAGATATGTTTTAAAAGGATTCTACCCTACCAGACTTTGCTGGGTTATGTGCACTTTATACATATATATAGGTAAGGGCAATTATATTATGTATTGTTATATATTAAATATAAATATATATAGCATCTAAGTGCAATTATTCTTATCCAATACAACTGAGATTCAGTAATTTTGAGATGTATAAAACTATAGAATATGTAGTTAGAAATTTCATACAAGTTATTATAAATTCATTATTAGCAACAATAGCATTTTCCATAGGAAGGTTCTAAGGGCAGGCTAGATGTGGTTTCTTTAACATAGCATTTAGGTCAAGAGAAAAGTAAAAATATGGGGGAAATGGAAGTAACAGGACAAATAACTTGCATAACTTGACCCAATTTATAAAGCGGTAGCGTATCTTAGAATAAGTATTTAAATACAGCCGTATCCTCAAGCACCTTTTAAACACTGTCCTTGTAAATCCTCTCATAGCTAGTAACATGCCTGGAAAGTTTCCAAGTGCTTTGCGACCATTATCTCACTTAATTCCACATTGATCCTGAGCTAGCATTATTGTCTGGAGTTGGAAGATCAGGTTTTCATGGCTTAAGAGGTTAAGTAACTTGCTAAAATTCACATACCCAGTGAATGGAAAGTCATTTAACAGGTAAAGGGAGGACTTAGAACTGAACAGTTTCTCTGGGTCATGTGTCCTTATAAAATTGCGACTGCTTCTCAGCTGCATGCCAGAATATCACAGCTTGTCTTTAACCTGGCAGGATTCACAGTCTTGCTTTTAATTAGCTAATTATAGACTTTGGTTATCTAAATTAGCTGTTCTCACTCCTTAGGGGTGTGGAACCCATAGATTTGTTGTCAACTCTACTCTGGAGGCCACTGGGTCCCTGCTGAAACCAACTTACACAAAACTTATCATGTCTAATCCTTTCCATTCAGCAATGATTTCTTGACAGTGAAGGTAAATTTAGGCAGGGACTAAATGCATGATTAAAAGTGTTCAGTGTGTCACTTGCCTCTATCTGGCTTCATCTTCAGGCAGAAGCCTGAAATTCAGGTACGACCAAGTTATTTTATTTAAGACATTGGAAAGGAATGACCTATTAATTATTACTGTATAGCAGTACATTACAGTGCTTAAAAGCACAGACTCTGTAGCCAGAATGCCTGGGTTCAAATCTCAGTTCCGCTGGTCACTGCCTATATAACTTTGAACAAACTACTTAAATTGTTTATGCCTCCGTTTCTTAATTTCTTAAATTGGGATAACACCACGACCCTCCTGATAGGATACCATTTTTGAGGATTAAGTATTTTTGTTTGTTGATTGCTTTCTGATTTTTATTATGGTACTGGAGATTGAACCCAGGAGCATTCTACCACTGAGCAACACTCCCAGCCCTTTTTACTTTTTGTTTTTGAAACAGGGTCTCACTAGGTTGCTAAGAGTCTCACTTTTTTGCTGAGGCTCTCCTCCAACCTGAGATCCTCCTGTCTCAGCCTACTAGTACTAGGATTACAGGTGTGCACTACCAAACCTGGTTGAGGATTAAGTATTTAACACATGTAACATGCTTAGACCAGGATGTGGCATACAGGAAGCCTTCTCTTACTGGTTGAGTAGCAGAAGTCACAGTAGTAGTTTCATTGAGGCTGTTAGTGGAAGAATTCTTTCTGGAAACTACTCATAAATTTTGACCCCAAATTCTTGTTTCTAAAGAATAATCACTATCACATATCATATTTACAACACAGCAATATGCTTTTATCCACAACATTTTAATGAAAGTTGTAACCAATTTTCAAACCCTTATTATCCCAGCATATTCTTTAGATATAGGATTGGAAGGAGATGTGCAAATAGAAATCATTTAAACTCTCAGCCGATGAAGCCACAATTATCCAGAGCTCTTTGCAATGTCAGTGTCCTATTTTGTATAAGTTAGCGCATTTCCATCTCTCAATATCACTATTGCTTCTAGCTCTGTTATTGCCTGCTTCCTTTATTATAGGATAAGATTATTTGCTGTGTCTATACAAGTGACTCTATTAACCACCCTAAAATCTCAATGACTTACTCCAGTGCAGATTGATTTCTTGCTCAGACTAAACTGTCCAACATGGTTGGAAGAACATTTTGTGTATTTTAGCCATTCAGGGATCCAGGCTCCTGAGACTCCACCATGTGCTTCCACCTGTCCAGTCTCCATCCTTAGAGAGAAAGGAGGTGGTGACAAGAATGATATCACTTTCCTTTTTATTTATTTATTTATTTGTTTTTTGGCCAAAGCAAATCACATAGTCACAACTTACTTCACAGAAAGAAAGAGAATATAATTCCATCTGTGCCAGAAGAAGGTTTTTGGGCAAACAGCCCTTATGAACTCACACTGGGAACAGGCTTATCTTCTTTCTTGCACTGTGAGTGGTCTTAGCTGTATAGTTACTGACCTTTAACCATAGCTTTCTAATTAAATTAATGTCTACCAACAACAACCGGTTAAAAATGCTTCAACTCTTAACTTGAATATGGGCTTTTTTTTTGAATGTTCAGATTGTGGTGTCAAGTATGATTTAGGTTCAGTAATATGAAAATATGAATGAGAAATGGAAATTATCCAAAAGGATTTGGTGCTGGCAGAGAGCCTCTTAGCACTGTGAACGCATATGAGACACCTTTCCCCACCCCCACTGCTTACAATATGTGCATAATTTCATGGATATTTTGGGATTATTTTATTGAAATAATTTAAGTGGTTATAGACTTACAGGTATTATGAAGAAGAAAGTGAACTAATTATTTCCAATGAGTTAAAGTGAGGATAAATTGCATCAAATTTAGGTGATGATCTACTTTTCATCCCTATAAAATGAAGAATCACAAGCTCTGCACCTTTTAACTGAATCTTTTCATGGAAAATGAATAGGGCATGGCAGAGTCAATCTGTTAATTTCAGCTATATTAACCAGCCATGAGAATTCCTGCACAGTTTCTCAGAGTCAATAGACATCAGGAGGATGACCTTAATGAACAGATTGTCCACCAGTTAGCGGCATTCGCTGAAGTGTAAAGGCAAAGATTGTGTTTTGTGCGTTTTGAAAGTAATTATTTTTCCAATTGGTCTCATTATCGCATTTGATAATGTATTTAAAGACATTTTGCAAATTCTCTTGGCAAACATATTGTAAATTACCTTAAGGAAGAGATTACAATTACAGATCAAGAACTTTTAACTAATAGAAAGCAAATCAAAAGTATAAAACCTGGCAAGGGTTGACAATCTAAATAGTAAGCAGACTTTTTAGTTTTAGTCTTTATTATTATGGAATATTTTTTAAAAGCGAGGAAACACAAGTAAGAATAATTCTATTAGGAAAATGAGTGCATATTTGAGAGAATGTTTTCAAATAACCCTTTCATTTAGTGACCACAGGTATTGGTTTGGTAAATTTCTGACATGTACCACAAATACTTGTGTGACCGATGGGAATATGACATTAAACGAAATTAATCTCCAAGCTATTGTTTCATGAAAAGTCCAAGGGCACACTTTTAAGTCCTAGCTCCATGGTCTAGAATTTAAATCTCCCATTATCTCTATCCTGGAGTGTTACCCTAGCTCAGAACTGGCCTTCTTATTTCTAACCCTTCAGTTTATCTTCAACACTGTATGATAACATGGAACTCAGAGAACACCATTCCACAGCTCAAACCCTCCAGTGGTTTTCATTTCACTCAAAGGAAGCTAATGTCCTTCTAATGGTCTACAAGGCTATACACAATCTGTTTCTCACCTAGTTTCCAGTTATGCCCTTGCCTCCTCTCTCTGCTCTAGGCACAGTGGCCTCTTTGCTGTGCCAGCAACACATCTTAGGCCTCTCTCCCTTTGTGCTCTGTGTATGCGGTTTGTTCCTTTAAGATTTTGTTATGCATTTGGTTTCTACTGAACCCAAAATGTTTGAGAACATTCTTCACTGGCCTCGATCCTCCTGTCTCAGCCTCCCAAGCGCTGGGATTACAGGCGTTCGCCACCACACCAAGCCAGAGGACATTCTTCAAAAGCACAAACTCCATTAGCCCTTTGCAGACCATCTTCCAAAACCACTTCTACTTCCCTTGCTAGCTTTTTTTTTAATAGCACTTATCACCATCTGAACTATTCTACATAAACACAACTCCTCTCCAGGGTCTTTCTCAATTCCCTAGCATATAAGCTTCATAAGGACATGATTTGTTGTTCTGTTATGTTCAATGCTGTATCTCAAAGGCATGGATTAGGACTTGTCAAATGCTCATATTCATTCTTGAATAAATGGTTTCACTTGACAATCAAGAGTTAGAGATACTTTCTTCACTTGATTCAAGAATTCATATTTTCAGTGAGGTGAAAGATCAATTTCAGGCCAGATAATTACTGTTAAAGTTACAAGATAGATAAATATAGAGCTTTTATTTTTTATTTTTTGTGGTACTAGGAATGGAGCCTGGGGTAGTCTATCTCAGAGCTACACCCCCAGCCCTATTTTATTCTTTTATTTTGAAACAGGGCCTCACTAAGTTGCAGAGGGCCTCACTGAGTTGCTGAGGCTGGCTGCAAACCTGCGATCCTCCTGTCTCAGCCTCCCAAGTACTGAGATTATAAGCATGTGCCACCATGCCTGGCACAACATAGAGCTTTTAAAAGACAAAATAATATAGAACATGAGTTGTGCGAAGTCTTTTATGCACTCATAATAGAATTTATCAATATATGGTACATGTATGATGTGACATGCCAAGTGTACGACAAGCCTTAGGCTGAACCTCTTACATCTCTCTAAATATTCTAATCCAAAGATATGAGATTTAATTTATAGATATGAGATTTCACTTAAAATGGGCTACTGGAAGCCAAGTTATAATTCATCTGGAGTATTTTCTATGTCAAGGTGACAAACTTGTGGAACAATTTGGGAGATATAGCACAACATATGTTTTTAGAGGTTGAGTTCAATTTACTTATATGAATATTCATTTGATCACCTACTATGGTTAAGAAAATCATTAGCAAATTTTCCAGATTTCTACTATTACTTCATTTCCTTGTATAGTATTTTCTATGATAGGTCAGCTGGATTTTTATCAAGCTCTTAGAACAATGCCATGCACATATGAATAAATGTTTATGCAAGCATCCATGTAGCTCTGTAGCAGGTTCCCTATGTTTAAAAAAAATCCTTTTCTTGGCAATATTTGTCTCTTAGTGACCATGTATGGAGATGCATAGCTGTTTTTATTATTTGCAGTTTTATATAGTGAAGAATGAAGACTTTGTTGAACACATTGGCTTTCAGGATTATCAAAAGATTAAAAACTATAAAGTAAGCAAGAAAATCTAATAAAAGTCAAAGACCATAAATATTTTATATTAGTGGGGTCTACCACCTTTTGGTTTGATAAGCCAGAGAATTATCCCTGTCATGCTCAATAATGTAGGCAAATAGAAATAATGGGATGATGTAATTTAAATTGATTTCTGGGCAATTAACTCAATTTATAGTAATTAGTATGTCTTGCTTGTGTGTACATACATGGAAAGAATAGGATGTGTTACAATATGTGACCCTTCAGAAAAATTTAATTTACAAGAATATTTAAATCACTTTCCCATTATCTACCTAATCTACTGAATGCCTGATGTGAACATGGCAATGATAGAAACCTTGAGCCACATTGATTATCTAGACAAACATTCAACCAAGAACATTTCTTTCAACTTGGCATAAAAGTATAAACAACAAAGACAAATTCTCTGGGTTTGAATTCCAGCTTTGTTTCTCTAGCTGTATGATTATAGGTAAGATTTTTAAGCACTATGGGCCTTGGTTTCCTCATCTGACAAATGAGATTAATGTTCATACACCTTAATATTGCTCCGAGTAATTATCTGTAAACATTTTGAACAGAGTTTGGCATGGACTAGACTTAATAACTAGACTTGGCATTCATGAATGTTTATGTCTCTCAAATTACCAAATAAGGTTCTTGATGGCTTTTTGTAATATTAACAGTAATTGTATTATAATATCTCTGTGCTTTGTATTGGGTGTAAATTAACACATTTTTGTGATCACTCTTGTTGATGAATGTCTCATCAAAGCATCATCATTTTTCTTTGATTTTTAATGAGGTCTTTGTCTTATGCAGTGGCAAAAGAAAACAAACAGAATCTACAAATCCAAGCTAATTATTCTGTAATAAGTATTTTAAATCTATGAACTTTCTTTTGGCTTTATTCACCTATCATGATAATTAAATTTTAAGACATTTCAAGAGTAACTAATATTGACTCTTCTTCATGAAAATAATTATTGATTTATATAAATAGAAATTGCTGTGTTTTCACATTCTTAATTATATTTGGAATTTCATTCACTTTAATATATCTAAATAAAGCCCAGACATAAATTGTTGCATTTCCAAAAATCGCTTTGGTGGATACATCACTGTTTAGATAGCTTGTGTGGGATTTTCTACCTGAGAGAAACATACAATATAAATAACTGGTTTTAAGGTATTATTTCACGGAAGATGGAGAATGAATGTATTTTGTGACACTTTGAAATTTACATGGTTCTGATTTGTGAGTTGTTATTTCTTATATATCACCTTGAAAGCACAGAATTGAAAGGCATTGAAAAGGAAGGAATTGAGCTTGAATAAGAGAGTGTATTGAGGGGAAAAAAGCACAGGAACCAGATGAAGTACCACATGTGTAAGGAGTAAGAAATTTCATTAAAGGGTGACAAGATTGTTTAGGCAGTGATAAACATGCCCAGCAACAGAAGGAAGAAAATGAGGCATTTTTATCAGAGAACTCTATATTCCTATCTTTGAAGTTTTAATCATATAGTATATGTGAATACCCTTGGAAAACTGTAGTGTGCTAAGTATTATTAGTATTAGCATAATAATTATTGATATTAAATTTGTCTTTAATGATATTTATTTATCCATGTTGGGTTTCGCTCCTTTATTCTGTTTTCTTTTTTCTTTTTATTTGTATACTTTTATTGGTGCATTATAGTCTCATATCACAATGTAGTTATGTTATTTTCTTATCATATAATTTTTGAGCTATCCACAGCCTTCAGAGATACTCTATTCACTTAAGAAAATGATAAGACGATATAGATCAATTGAATGAAACATCAATATAGCATCAGTATCTATTGATTTATCTACAAGTGTTTTCAGGGTGTTAAATAATTAAGAACTTTATGTCGGTCAATTTGTTATTTCCATTCATATTTCATAGAGCTTGAAAATGATTTTGGAAATATATAATTACACCAAGTTCCTATTGTTGGAGCAGTGATCATACTTAGAAATTACAAACTTTATAAGCCAGATGTTGTAGTGCTCACAGTTTTATTGTTAGACACAACACTGACCCAAACCTCATCCAGGCAGGTCATTTAATGAATATCACAGTGTGTAAATAGACATGTCAGGTTCCAAAAAGCATTAGTCTAAAATGAGGTCAACATAGGTTGATTCTCTCAGCTCTATGGGCAGCTGAGCCCTCTCCCAGTTCCAAAGCCACATCAGAAAGACAGCAGTTTCCCTGGTTTCTAAGCAAAAGACAACTACAGCAGTAGTAGGGTAATTTCTCCCTTCAGCACTACTTGAGAAGAGGGGTAGCACCCTGTTTATTCCAAGACTTATGAAGATTTTGAATAAACAAAACTTTAAAAACTCAACTTCTAAATCTTAAACTTTCAGAGATAGGTTGTGTGTAACTTGTTGTATTCTATATTATTCTCCATGTGATAGTCACAAATTATAATTGTTCTAGATGAATGCCTTATGTTTAAAAAGATGTAGCATTGTGTTTTGTTTTAACAGTGTATATAAATTTAAAAAATCCAGAAAGTTAAAGAACTCTCACAAAACACTTTGTGTAGCTCGTACTTTCTCTCAATTTGTGGCTATCTTTTAAAAGTCTTTATAGTTCCTCATGATGAGCATAAATTCTTAATTTTAACATAGACAAAGTTATCACTCACATGGTTGGTGCTATTTTATGTGTCTTATTTAAGAAATCTGAACAGTTAGATATTCTCCTTTAATGTTTCTTACATATTGCTTTTCATAATTAAAAATTTATTCTTTAATTTGTATTTTGTGCGTAAGTTGGGGGTTAGAATAGTTTTTAACACATATGCAACTACTTTTCCCAGACTCTATTTGTGCAAAGTCCCCCTTACCCAGCTGAGCTGCAGGGCAAATCTGTCATGTATTTGAGTGTGTGTGCTTCTCTCTGGTCTCAGATCTGTTCTGCTGGATTTGGACATGGAATGTCCCCTCAAAGGCTGAGGTGTTAATAACATGATCCTCAGTGCAGCAATGTCCAGAGGTGAGGGTTCAGGCAATGATTAGTCCATAATATCTCAGACTTCATCATTAGATTAAGTCTTTCAAGAGATTAACCCATTAATAGCTGCATGGACTAACAGGAGATGGTACCTGCTTGGAGGAAGTAGGTCACCAGGAGCATGCGTGGAAGGGTTTACCTTCTCCCTGTCTCTGCTTACTGAATACCATGAGTTGAGCAGCTCTCCTCTGCCTTTCATGCCCTGCAGCCATGATGTCTCTGCCTTGGAGCCAGCAAACCATAAACTGAATGTTTAAAACCGTGAGCAAAATAAACCTTTCCTCCTCTAAGTTCTTATTGTTAGGTATTGTGGTTGGTCACAGCCAGCTAAAACAACAATTATTTCTTCCCAAACAACACCAACTGTAATCACCATAGATTCATAGGAAGTCTTGATATTTTGCAAGGTAATATCTTTGCAAGAATAAGAACAATTCCCTTAAAGAATAAGGACATTTCTTTGGTCATTCCTTTCTTATTCTTGAGACGCCTGGGATACATTTTTTCAGCTACTCTTTCCAGCTCTGCTAAGTGGGGAAGGGAGATAGAGATAAGAATTGTACCCTGGTGCTTCCCATACTCTTTGAGAGATCAGCAGTACCTCAAAATTGTTGTGTGCTAGCTGGACGTGGTGGTGCATGCTTGTAATGCCAGTGCTTGGGAGGCTGGGACAGGAGGATCGCAGGTTCGCGGCCAGCCTCAGCTACTTAGTGAGGCACCTGCAACTTAGTGAGACTGACCCTGTTTCAAAATAAAGAATTAAAAATAGGGCTGGGGATGTAGCTCAGAGGTAGAATGCCCCTGGGTTCCATCCCCAGCTCCACACACACACAAAAAAACTTGTTTCATGCAGCTGTTCTGTAGTTGGATACTCTCTTAGAATACCCAGTAAGCAATACTAATAAAAATAGATGTCCACATTCCAAATACTATAAAAATTAAATATTATCTTTTAAAATTAGGAATATAAAGAATTAATAAATAGTGTCATTATAGATATTCTTATTTAAGAAAAATTCCATTTTGTTCACTTCACTTAAATCACCTATATATAATTATTTATGATAGTCTGAGTCTATTAAAATAGCAAATCAACTCTTGTATCCACTATATCAAAGAATCACAATTCTCTATCACAAACTATTTCACTCTGTTTCCACAGTGCCTTAACAATGGATATAGGTAGGTTGAATTTTCAGATAACTAGAAAGAAGCTACATGGTCTTTTCTGGTACACCAGCATGTATATCCGAGTGAAGGTTAAGGTTAACTTAATTTCTCACTTCAGTTGAAAATCAATTCTTCTACCCTTTTGTCATAATCCTATCAACTACATAGAGAAGCTGCTCTATTCTTGAGTTATATTTGAATTTGCACAGGGAATTAAATTTTAGCTTTCAGAAACTGAAAGGTTTTATAGGATGACAGGACCTTTTTGTCTGTATTTACTGTAATAAGTAGTGACCCTGGAGTACTAAAGGGGTTTTCATAAGGCGCCTTTTCAAAGAATAAAGGGCAGTCTGGGGAGGAAGGTGTAAGTATATGGTCTTTCTGTTGCAGCTGACAGATGATGTACAAAAGGCAATGCTAAACTCACACAGACAGAAACAACTGTACTTTTGAAGGACATTTACAATGTGTGTGATAGCAATAAAAATAATCTTTTAAGTTGGTATACTTTTTCTTGAGAAGTTAGAGTACTTTTCATTTGAAGATCAAATATTCTGCCTAACTTATAAAATAGTATATAGGGGTAATAAGAGAAATTCCCAGCTGGGCATGGTGGTGCACGCTTGTAATCCCAGTACTTGGGAGGCTGAGACCGGAGGATCCGGGATCGTGGCCAGCCTCAGCTATTTAGTGAGGCCTTCTGCAACTTTGAAAGAAAGACCCTGTTTCAAAATAAAGAACAAAAAATAGGGTTGGGGGTGTAGCTCAGAGGTAGAATGCCCCTGGGTTCAATCCCCAGTACCGCAAAAAAAGAGAAATTCTCCTTATTTTTAAATTGTTTATTTTTCAAAATTCAATCAATTAAATTCAAATTAAATAAAAATTCAATCAATTAAAGAAATTCCATCAGATGGCAAAGAATCTCCTTTAAAATGTGATGTAGGTAAGCCCATGTAATTATATGGCAGGACAAAATTCTTTGTTTATTAAAGTTCACATTTTAGGTCTTCTAAGTTCAATGAGCAGAGCACTGGTAGATTGGGACACAGGTATATAACAAAGAACACAGAGGTGTGAGTATGAAATGACATACATAGCCTCTGCCTGGTCTCTAAGGTCCATGCTGACTGGTTACAGGAGTGCGTTAGAGGTTGTTCAGTTAATTGCATGCATATTCTTATAACTTCTTTAATTTGGGGCTTTTCTTTACTGATATATTGTTATATCTGTGGTCTTGCTCCTCTACTGAGAAACCTTTGCTTCCAAAAGTGCCCTTGTGGATGATCATGAATTTTTTTTTTTCTCTCCTGGTTTTACTTACCCAATCTGCCCTTCTTATGCTGCTTTTGCCCTTTTTCATTCTTAGTATCATCACTCCTGGGAAGTTAAAGGTTTCTGTATAGTTTAGAGGCCTTCGTTATTTCAACAAGAATAGAAGATGAATTTACTTGCTCTCACATACTAGCAATATAATAGACTGTGCCGCTAAACAAAGGCCCTGATCTCAATGCATTGCCTAAGAGCAGCTGATCATTGAGGAGATTCCAAAAGTCAACCCCTCGCCTCATTCCAAGGTCCCACGCTGTGAGGACTACTTTATCATTTTCACTGTTCCTTTAATAAGTTCAAACTGCTCTAACAAAAGACGATGGACTGTATGGCTTATCCAAAACAGGAATTTATTTCTCATAGTTTTAGAGAGTGAGAAGTCCAAGACTAAGGTATAAGCACGTTTGATTTCTGGTGAGGGCCTGCTTCCTGATTCATAGAAAGCTTCTTACCCCTGCACCCTCATAAGATCAGAAGAGGTAACGAGCTCTCTGGTGCCTTTTTTATATGCACCCTCATCCTATTGCAAAGAATCTATCCTCCTGATCTTATCACTTTCAAAAGATCCTACTTCCTAGTACCATCACATCAGAATTAGGTTTCAAAATATGAAGGGAGGGGCCACAAATATTTAATCTATAAACATTATCAAAGCTCTTTATTCATCTTGGAAAACTACCTTGTAATTGGTGTCCATAGTAAAGTTTGCTTTGGTGGAATTTAGGGAAAATCTTCAGATTTTCACATTATTGTTACTGAGGTAGACAACTGTTATGGCTCGCTATTGAAACTCAGATGACATTTTATATAGAAATAGTAAGTTGTGGCACCAGCTATTTCTATGTCATTATTTAGTTTTATATGATTTGGCATAAAAACACATACTTAATATTTAAAGAAACTTGCTTTCTATACCAGGTGGTGGATACTGTCTTTACAAACAGAATTGCATTTCTCACAAATAATAGTTCTGTCTGGTTCTCCTAAAATCCCTCTTCTGCAAAACAAGAACTATGTCTGAGAGAGGTTAAGAACTTGTCCAAGTTACTACATCATGGGCAACAGATTCCATAGCCCAGTGGATCTTGGCCCAACTTGAAATCAGAATTGCCTTGAGATAGCCCAAAAGCAGTAATGACTTTGTGTATACAAATAATATGATTTACTCTTAAGACCACTGAAATCAAAATCTTTGTAGTTGGAGTCTTACCACTAATATTTTTAAAGAGTATGTGTATGACCCTAAAGGTCTCTGAGGAATGTTCAATGCTTTATCTCATGTACTTGTAAGTGCTTAAAAATTAATCTACTTGAGTTATTATTCTTTAATTTTGGTATTTCTTATGAGGGCATAGGATTAAGGGAGAACACCTTAGAAAAGAAGCAACACTTTATCAAAGATACTTTTTTTCTGTGAGAGCATGTTTTTCTAGGTTCAGATAATATACTTCTGAGGAAATATTAGGGAAATAACCAATTTTCATTTGAATGAATTTTTCTATATATTTAAGAGGTTTTTTGCCCTTCATTATCCAATCTTCTATACATAATGCGTACTGCATTCTAACATATCTAAAATGAATTCAATCAATGAGACTGGCCTTCCTTGTTATAAGCTCATAAGTTGTACAGACTTATTTGAGCCAATTACTATAGAACTTAAAATTCCATTTAAAACAATACCTTATCAATACTAAGAACAATAAGTAGAAAGTATTAAAAAGCTTTCATGTTATTAAATATATGCGTTAAGTTTAAGTTATGTTTTATACCTGTTGAGGATAATTGAAGTCTTTAACAAATTCCTTACAATCCATATTTCTATATATTTCAAATTTCAAATTATTTCTGTCCCAGTTCTTACTTTCTATCTTCCCCTGAGGACAGACTACCTAGTGACTGTTTTCTGTATATTACTTTACCTGTCAACTTTATAATACTAGTCTACACCTGCTTCATGTTATTTAATGCTGGTCTACTTTCACACCTATTTTCCATATCCTTAATTACTTGTGACAGTTGACTGTGCACGGGTATGAGTGTGCTGGGACAGTGGGCGTGAGCACATGCAAGGATGTTTGGCCAACAGGGAGCGTAGTTATGGCAACCTCCATGCAGGCCCATCATCCTAGTCCATCATTCTGCTTTTGATTGTATCGGTGGGGCTGAGGCAGTTTTATTTTCCTGTGCTGCATTTGCTCCATCTTATCCCTCAGAAAATGCTTAGAAACTGTGCAGTTTATGAGGTGCTATCCTCCCCTAAGCCTTACCAAATTCCCTTGTATTAGTCGAATTTTCATTACTATAGATAAATAGCTAAGGCACATTAATTTATAAAGAAAAGGAGTTTAGCTCATAGTTTCAGAAGCAAGTCCACAGGGCATGGCTCAGGATCTTGCAAGGGTTCCCCTTGACTACATTACATCATGGCTGGACAGCATATATATTTTTTTCTGTATCCATGTGGTGTATCTACCCTTCTTTATAAAACCATCAGAATTCAATCATGGGAGCTCTGCCCTAATGATCTAATTGAGTCTACATCTTAATGATTTAACTGAGTCACATCTAATCATTTACCAAAGGTCCTGTCTTTAAACACTACAGTCAGATTAAGTTTCCAACTTCTTAATACCATTAACATGAAACATTGGAGGATTAAAGCGCTTCAGGAACTCAAAGGACGTTCAGCTATAGAATTCTGCCCTTGGTTCCTTGAAACTCATATCCTTCTTATATATAGAATAAATCATTCGATGCCCCATAGTCTAAAATCCTTAATTCAATCCACCATTGATTCAAAAGTCCAAAGTCAGTGGGCATGGTGGTGCAGGCTTGTAATCCCAGGACTTGAGAGGCTGAGACAGAATGATCGCAGGTTTGTGGCCAGCCTCATCTACTTAGTAAGACCTTCCTCAATTTAGCGAGACCCTGTTTCAAAATAAAGAATAAAAAATAGGGCTGGGGTTATAGCTCGGAGGTAGAATGTTCCTGGGTTCAATCCCCAATACTGCAAAAAATGAAAATTAAAATAAAAATAAATAAAAAGTGCAAAGTCTTATCTGAGACTCAAGGCAAACTTTCAGCTGAGAGATCTTGTAAAATCAAACATAAGTTATATACATTCAAGATAAAATGGTGAGACAGGCACAGGGTATACATTCCAGTTCTGAAAGGGAGAAATAAGGAAGTAGAAAGGACTAATTGGCCCAAAGTAAGATAGAAATCTAGCAGATAAAACACTAACTCCTGAGGCTCCACGCCCAGCATCTTGCACATTGAGGTGAAAGGAGGACCCTTAAAGTCTTACGCAACCCTGCTTCTATGGCTTTGCTAGTCAAAGGCCACATGGTTGCTCTCTTGGACTCTTTTTGTGCTACCAGCAGCTCTCCTGGGTGGGTATTGCACACTGCAGTTTTTTCTGCCTCTCTGGGGTCTCTTCTGTAGCTACAAGCCCATATTCAGTAGGCCTTGCCCTCATTAGAGTGTCTGTGTAGGAACACCAGCCCTGCAATGCACTTTTGCCTGACCTCAGGGCTTTTTATAAAATCAATGAAAGGTCCCATGACCCAGTATCTCTTGCATTCTGCAGGCCTGCAAAGCTAGCATCCCATGGATGACACTAACACGTGCCACCTGCATGAGTTGTACCTGGGTCCATTTAAATCTCGGTTTCAGCTACCTAGAGCTTTGCTGACTGAATGTGGGGTAACACAGCCCCCAAGGAAGTCATGGGTGAACCTTCAGAGAGTGCCTCCAGGTTCATGAAACAATTCTACCCTTCTGGGCCTCTGGGCTTGTGATAGAAGGGGCAGCCACAAAGACTTGTGAGATGAGACCTCTTCCTAGTTGTCATGCTGATTACTAAATGGCTCCCTTTTATCCCCACTAACCTTTTTGAAAGTAGTTTCTCCACTATACTCTCCTGTTTCAAACATGTTTTTTCTTCATTTCTTCCCTGACCAGAATGTCAATTTTCCAAATCATTCTGCTTTTTTTGTTAAACATTTCAGCTTTAGCTCATGCCATTGCTTCCAAACTTTACAGCATGCAGTTGAAAGTTACCAAGCAACAGCCTACAAGCTTTGTTGTTTAGACATTTCCTTCACCAGATATGACAGTTCATTACTTTTTAGAACTGGACCTCCAAAAAGCTTCAGGGTATGAACACAGTTCAGTCAAGTTTATTGCAATGGTATGACAAAGGCAACCTTTATTCCAGTTTCCAAGAGAATATTGTTCATTTGCATCTGAGTCTTTGTCAACATGGCTCTTAGCATCCACGTTTCTATCAGCATTCTGGTTGTGACCATATATCCAAACTCTGAGACATTTCAGTTCTTTCCTCCCAGAATGCTCTACTCACAGCATTCTAGACTTTTTGTAGCCTATTTCTCCAATCTCTTCCAACTTCTGCCAGTCACTCAATTTGAAAGTTGCCTTCACGTTTTCAGGTATATAGTAATGATCCCATCCTTGTTGTCTGTTGCATGTATTAGTAAGCTTTTTGTTACTCTAATGAAATGCTCAACCAAAGCTACTTTGTAAGGATGAACAATTTATTCAATTCATAATTTTGGAGGCCAAATAAACAACAGCATGGTGCAGGCTCTGAGAGTCACCCACGTCTGTATCACACCATGGCAGGAGCACATGTGTATCTCTGTGTCTGTGTGGTCTCTCTCCCCTCCTTATAAAGCCACCAGTATTCATCATTCCATCCTAATGATGTATTCAAACCTAATCATTTTTGAGGGTCTCACCTCTAAACACCCTAGTCAGATTAAATTTCCACTTTCTTTAATAGCTTAACATAAGGCTTGAGGATGAGACTGCTTCATGAGTTCAGGGGACAAACCATAGCATCCTTTCTTCTAGTTCATCACATAGTGACTACTTACATAACCTCTCATTAAGTCTAAAAATGACTTGATTAGAAAATGGAGAGTTTTTTAATATTCCTCAGTTCACAATTGGTAAGAGAAAATAATTATGAAGATTGTGAATAAAATAATAATATTGAAATAATTCAGAATAAAAATCACCTATACTTTAGGTTTAACATTGCCTATACTTTAGTGATTTGTTGTGTGTTCATGAGAGAGTATTTTTAAATAAAATCATATACATTCAAATATATAAGCTTATGTGTATACATTTGACCAAACATCCTGTGAACATATTTTAAATTTTTTTCACTTAATCATTTGTAAAGCTAATACCTTTCCATATTGAAAAATCTTCAAAAATAGTTTTGAAGTTTTGCATTATATCCTATCATAGCAATAAGGTATAAAATATTTACTATTCCATTATTACTTATAATTCATACTACTTAAAGTTTTCTATACATATGTATGTATATGTGTGTGTGTGCATTTATATATATATATAAAAGTAGAATTACTGGATCAAAAAGTATGACTATTAATAAAAGCCACACACATACACATACTTCATAATTTTGGCAAATACTTTTTTGGCAAATACTTTTTCAGAAAGTTTGATAAGTTAAAATCTTTATCAGAAGTTTAACTTTATTTTTACATATTTAATGATGATTAAAATATATTTATATATGCACACACACATACTTATAGACATATACACAGGAGGGAAGCTGGTAGCTGAAAATGGCTTCGAATATTGTTTTACTTATTATTATTGATGTGGAACATTGCCTAAACTTTTAATTTATTCTTTTTTCCAAGGGAGGGTTTTCAGTGCATCCAGTGGTTTATTGTTTATATTGTCAAATAAATCAACTTGTGAAATTCTCACTTATGCTTATTCTTATTAATTTCTTTTCAATTCCCAAATTAGTTATTCACATCTATCTATCCATTCATCTTTCTCTTTCTTCCTTCCTTCCTCCTCTTCTTTGATTTTTTTTTTGTGTGTGTGTGTGTGTGCGTGTGTGTATGTGGTGCTAGGGATTGAACCCAGGGCTTTCTACCTCTAAGCTATACCCCCAGCTCTTTTTATTTTTTATTTTGAAACAGGGCCTCCTAAGTTTCTGAGTCTGGTCTGGAAACTGCAATCCTCCTGTCTTCAGCCCCCCATGTGCTGGGATAAAGGAGTGTATCACCATGCCTGGTGAAATCTTTTTCTTAACCATTTCTTTGGTTTTAATTTTCTCTTAAATGGTCAATCTATCTGGGATTCATTATGGTACATGTAAAGATCAAATGTGATTTTCAAATGAAGTTACTTTTCTTACTAAAAAAAAGCCTATCTTTTTCCTATTGGTTTGCAATTTTCATTACACAGTGTGCATGAATACATAAACACACATGCCTATGCACATCTGCCTCCATATCTACATTAGGATCTTCACTAAGATTTTTTATTTGTTGTTCATTTTTGCAGGTTTTTAAAAACAAGTTAAAGGTCTCATATGGATGCCATCTCATTTGTGATCATTATAAAAAAATTTTAGGCTATTTTCTACAGCTTAGTATTTCAGATAAAATGTAAAAGTATCAATTCTAAAAAAAAATCTCAACTCTAAAAACGTCGATCTGATAAACATTGAGAGTAGAATGGTGGAAATGAGAGGCTGAGAAGGAGAGGAAGAATGAGAGATGGGGAGAAGTTGGTGAATGGAAACGATTTTACAGATAGATAGCACGAACAAGTTTTGAGGGTTTATTGCACAGTAGAGTGAGTTAGCAATCATGTATATTTCAAAATAGCTGGAAGGGAAAATTCTGAAAGTTCTAACCTCAAGAAATGATAAGTATTTAAGGCAAGGGATTTGCTGGTTACCACGATTCTGTGATTACACAATGTTTACATATATCAAAACATATCAAACCTCCAAAATATGTACAATCATTATGTCAATCAAAACTAAAACAAAATATTTTTAAAAATCTCAATTGTTATTCTCTAAGCTTGCACAAATCTTATAAATTAATTCTCAAAGAATTGACATTTATGCAATAATTAGTCTTCCCATGTAGGAATAAGGCTCTGAGGAATTATGTAACCAGCTAAGGAATTTAATAATTGGAAGAGTTTTGCATCATATGGGACATAGAGGAAATAAATATTTCTGTTCTGAATTTAAAGTGAAAACGATTGAATAATTTGTACCACATCTTTGACACACACCCCAAATTATAAGACAGTTTTCTGTTTCTGTGGACTAAACCTGTCTCAGTGGTAATGTGAGCCGGCGAAGCTGCAGGGCAGATGTGTGTCTTGATAAAGTCATGTTTTATCTTAGATCCATTAAATATATAAACAAAACAGTATTCGTTCTATTTGTCTCATTCTGTAAGAAAAACTATACCTTCTTGTTTTGTAATATTGATCACTTTAGTTGAAACAGGAAACATTTTATATCATACAAATTATTGATTGTTTTTCCTGAAATAAATTTCAGTATATTCAAGTTTTGAAACTTTGCTTTAGGAGTGTGGGAAAGGGTATTGAATAAAAGTTTTCAAGAACTTAGCTGGAAAAAATTGGTGGGTCAGCGATCAGAAAGCTCATTTTGCCTGAATTTTTTTTTTTCTTTTTGGCTCCTGGAGAGTTGGTGGGGAGAACAGAGCTCATGTGCCCTCCTGTTTTGGTTTTCATGCTATCATTCAAGGTTCAGGGTCTCTACAGTTTCAGGATGTAGACTTCACATGGCATTCTAGACCTAGATCAACTGCTTAGAATATGCTGTCAATAATTTGGGATTTAATGAATAAAAAAGACAAATAAGTGACTGTAGAAACCTGGGAATGGGATGTTTCGTCTACTGAGAGAAGACATGAAGATCATCTGTGAGACATATCACTGATCCAGGTAGAAGGTGGTAGGGGTGTATTAACTCAGCATGTTAAATGGAATGAAAAGGAAACATTAACAGGCAAGTTCCTATGTACACTCCACGGTGTGGGTGGTTCTTACAGTTTCATCTTTTAGAAGATGTTAAAATCTGTCATTATAAGGAAAAGAAAAATCAATGTGTGATCAGAGAAATGCTACTCTGTATATAGTAACATTTGAGTTTGTCTATTTGCAAATATTCATAGTTATAGGATTTATGTAAGTACTTACCAATTGTTCCTAGGTATCATGTAATAGACACTGACTTTTTTATACCAACAGACATGTCAGAATATTCCTGTAGGTTGGATAAGTTTATAAGTTTAATCATTTTCCTTAATCTTTTTCCATACTTTTATTGGTGCAGTATGGTCTCACATCATAATGTAGTCGTAGTGATGGTGACATACATATACACAGTACTTGATAAGCTTTCCCCTGGTTTCCTCCTCACTCCCCCATACAAGATATTGAGATAAGCATTGGAATTCTCACATATATACCAGATTCAACCTAGAAAGACCATTGTTTCTAAATAGCAGATGTCAGACAACCTCCGTTAGACTTTTAAGTTGGCTGATAGATGTCTGCTATTTAAAAACATGTAGCTGAGGTTTGTGTTTCCAGGGTTTACACAGAAGGCGTGTACACAAATCACTAAGAATTCCTATGCCTATATGTATGTTTAGGTATACATATATGTTTATTAACATAGCACTTAAAATATTATTATTGGTACTAGGGATTGAACCCAAGGACATAAGTATATATTTATTAACATAGCACTTAAAATAATATTATTATTGGTACTGGGGATTGAACCAGGGGCATTTTATCTTTGAGCTACACCCCCAACCCTTTTTATTTTGTTTTTATTCTGAAACAGGGTCTCCTAAGTTGCTTAGGCTAGCCTTAAACCTGCAATCCTCCTATCTCAGCCTCCCAAGTACTGGGATTACAGATACGCACCACCATGCCTGGCTAAAATAGTATTATTTTGTAAATTAATCTTTTCATTTCAGTTTTTGTTTATACATTTAAATTATATAGCAAAAATATTTTACAGAACATTATCAAGAATTTATTCTTGTAAAAATAATATGTACTAGGCTGGGCATGGTGGCGCATGCTTGTAATCCCAGTACTTTGGGAGGCGGAGACCGGAGGATCCGGGTTCGCGGCCAGCCTCAGCTCTCTCTCTCTCTCTCTCTGTCTCTCTCTCTGTTTCTCTCTCTCTCTACTTAGTGAGGCCCTCTGCAACTTCATGAGACCTGGTTTCAAAATAAAGTATAAAAAATAGGGCCAGGGGTTTAGCGTGGAGGTAGAATGCCCCTGGGTTCAATCCCCGGTACCGAAAAAAAAATCATATGTACTGACGGTATCCTTGACGATGATATAATTATAAGTAAATACTGGCTGGGAATGGTGGTTCATTCTTGTAATCCCAGTACTTGGGAGGCTGAGACAGGAGGATTGCAGGTTCACAGCCAGCCTCAGCAACTTAGTGATGCACTCTACAACTTAGTGAGACCCTGTTTCAAAATAAAAAATAAAAAGGGCTGGGGGTGTAGCTCAGAGGTAGAATGCCCCTGGGTTCAATCCCCAGTACCACAAAACAAACAAAAAATAAGAAACTACTGACACAATAATACCAAATAATAATATTTAATATGAGAAAAGAGAGAGAAATGTTTTGGAGAAAACAGATATAGACATAGGGTATTTGAAAAGTACTATTTAGTTATCATTTACCTGAAGAGCAAATTCAAAAAAGTTTAGTCTCAAACTTGCCATGTGAAACTGAATTAGTTATACATAATACTGATTCACTCATCATTTTCTTCTCAGCATAGTCATGTTATTACATGCTGTATTCAATTATAAAAGTACAAAACTTGTGATTAGTATGAGGATATTATTTAAAAAACAGTAAACATTATTGGATTTCTGTTGGTTTACAAACCTCTAGTCCATGTTACAAAGAATTACAGAAGTCTTTGAAAGGCTTTGTAGGTTGCATATATTACCACAGTGTTATTTGTTGGGGGACATTACTAAGAAAATAGATATTTTCCAGATAACATTGAAGTAGACCTTACAACTTTGGTAAAAGTGTGGAAAGCCAGGTGGGTAAAAGAGTAGAAAACCATCTTGGGCATCAGGAACCACAAGAACTGAGGTGCTGAGGCAGGAAAGAGTTCAGTGAGCTCTAAACAGTGTGTCTTAGCCGCACTAACGGTAAACAGATGTCAGGCTGCGGACAGATTGAGTGATACAGAATTTGGAACTTGTTTGGACAGCAAAATGGATGCACATGACTTTGTGTCCTTGGATCATCAATTGGTTTTTAAGATATAAAAATGAGAACGTCTACAAACCCTGTCCCTCCAAAAGGAAAATGCATGTGCTAAAACAAAAGGTACAAAAATCCTTATTCATTTGCCTCTTCACATTTTATTGTATCTTTTATTTTATATGGAAATCTTCATTCACATAATAGCTTGGATATTTTCCTATGTTATCAAAAACGTTGAATCAATTTCAGTACTTTAAAACTGAAACCAATAACTACATTATTATATGTTAAGAATCTATCACTGTGAAGTAAATAGACACAGATTGATTTTGTCCTTGGATTACTTTGCTTTCTTGCTTATCTTTATGTAGTACTTTTCCTGTGCAATCTTGAGAAAATCATGTGAAGGTAAATTCACTTATCATGCAAAAAACAAACAGGTTACTCATAGATATTAGCAAGTATAATAAAATGCTTAGTCATTTCCTGGTGTTGTCATTTTCAAAGATTTTAAGGAAGTGACATTAGAGACAATATCAAGCTTCAATTCAAATTTTTTTCCATCAAGGGAAGAGGAGATTTGAGGAATATCGAGAAATGTCTGGACAAATCTACTTGTGGTTGGGACCATTTTAAACTCTGGCTTTTATCCCTAATCCTCTGTCAGGAATAGACCCACCCAAGTGATAGTTCCTCAGGGGAAGGTCTGGGTCCTTTGAATTCCAGCATTTAAAGTTAAAGTTTCCTCCATTTCCTGACAGAGAATGTTTTATGTAGACATCTCCTGAGACTTGCTCAGAATGCAATCAGGCTTGTCTTGATTTGTATAGGCAAATCTCTGCCTTTGCTTTATTATTTCTTTAGAGTGAGAATGTGCCCCCCCGAATAGATACATTAAATTTTGTCCTTATTAGAGATTTATTGTTCACATGTCTAAACATGATTATATTTATGCATTATCATTTTTTGTTCAATAGTAAATTCAACAAAAAATATTTATTTTCATTTTTAAAATTACAATCTTTGTTTCAAACTTTGTAAGGGCATGTGATATTTTCTCAACAAAATGTTTATACAGAAATAGGAGTCAAGGCTACATGGGGTAGTGCATGGCTGTAATCCCAGTACTTGGGAGGCTGAGATAGGAGGATCACAGGTTCAAGGCCAGCCTTACCAACCTTGTGAGACCCTTAGCAACTTAGTGAGAGACTGTTTTCACATTAGTCTAAACCATCACATGCAGTATAAAGTATTTAAAATACCCCAAAGTGCAAAGGCCAGTGGCTACAGGATAAAGAGCCCCAGATTATAAGAGGATCTTAGATATTTTTGTGTTAAATATATTTAATGGGGACTATAGAAGCCATCTTACCAATTTCATAAATGTATTGCTAGCTTATATAGTAAGAGTTGTTGAATTACCTTTATCTTTGCAGATATGACAAACACATGACAAAAATCATACAGAGGTTAAAACATTTCATTTCTCCCATGAGATGATATTGCTTCCACAAAGCTTTAGAACACAAAACTATTCTGATTCTCTAAATATTGCTACACGTATTCACAAATCTTTAAATAGAAATACTTAATGATCTAAGGAATTTTAAGAACTTAAAAATACATGTAAAAAGAAGGTCCTGAGCTATTTTAAAGATTACTCTTATTCCTAATCTGCTTTAGGCTTTACATAATAAATTTTTAAGAGGGAAATAAATGCTTTTTCATATTGATATAATATGTGCTTAAGGGTGTACAATTTTAATGTATTTCTTCATAGTGACACATTTCTAATAGTAAAAATTAAAAAAATGTTCTAAATATTTAAGGATTTCTTTGCTTTGGTATGACTTAGGGAAGTAATAAGTGTGATAAGTTTGTGATGAATATTATCCCTGAAGATAGAGTTAATATCCATGATGAAGTTACGATAAAAAAAAACATGGACTACTCTATAAAATGTCTAAGTTTTATTTAAAACTGGTTACTATTTTTCTGGGAAAGCAAGTGATCCCGTATTTGCCTCTTAGGGAAATTGAATTATAACCAGTAATTATACTTCTCTGAATGTAATACTCTCAGTGGACTTGTATCAACTATCTTGGGGCATTTTGGCATATGAGATACAGTAATATAGCTACATTGTAAAATAAAGAAAATTAAGTTCTGATAGATTGTATCTTAAATTTGTCTAGTATCTTTCTATAAAGCCACTTTTAAATTTTCTCTTCCCAAAAGTCTTGTGAAGTAGCTTCAGTTAGTCCAAGATGTAGTTCTTTAAAGTACAGGAAGTTTGAAATACAAGACCAAGATCACAATGCCATTTATAAAGCGGGGAATAAAATCTGTGCCTGATGCTGTAGTGCAGCTTCTCTCCAGTATATTGAGTCAGCGTTCCCATTTGCTGAATTATGTAGCAAAGCAACATGAATAGATATTAATCTTTAGAAGATTTTAAACACCCCCTCACCTACCCCACTATGTCTTATGCTGTATTTTTTAGCCTTTAATTTGTTATGCCATGTTACGTATTAATGTGTGGATTGCTAATAAAAATGTGTATCTTAAAATTTGGACAAAACAGATGTTTAATTATTATATGAAATTTTAGAAAGCATATTATATGAGGATCTAGATACTAGAATAAAAATACTGAAGCATAATTGTTTTATTTGTAGTTATATAAACCCAAAGAAATACATTAGCCTTTTAACTGTTTTAAATAGCAAAATACACATGTAGTTGGAATAAATTTTACTATTGTATAATGTAGCTAATGGGGGACTAATATCTTCTTGAAAATAGGTAGAAAATAATTATAATTAGTTCTCATATAATGTTGATTTGGGAAATTTTAAAGAAATACTTTAAAAACAATTTCTCCTAAGTTTCAAATGCTTCCTTACTGCTGCCAGATCAAAATATCTCACTTTTCCTCTACTAATATCCAAATACATAAGTTTAAATATTATTTTTAAAACACATGAGCTCACAAATCCACAGAGATGTAGGAATTATTTTAGGTACTTTAATGGTGAAAATACCAGTAATACAAATAAATTTAATCATTATTTTTCTGGAAGAGGATTCAATTTATTTATGTTGCATGTACTATAATTAAAATATATTTACTTATATGATTATCTGGAAGTAAATATTCACTCAGAAAATCTTAATCTAATTATTAAATATTCAAATGGATATTTTATTACTATTGACACACATGCCTTTTGGAAAGATTTAAAGTCAGAATACTGTAGTGATTCATCCATACCCATATTTATGCCAGAACAATACACAATAGGCAAGTTATGGAACCAACCAAGGTATCAACAAATGAATGGATAAAGAAAATGTGGTATATACACACAATGGAGTATTACTTATTCATAAAGAAGGACAAAATTATGATATTTGGAGGAAAATGGATAGAACTGGAGAAAATCAAAATCATGCTGAAAAGCATGTGCCACATATTTTCCTTTTATATGTGGAAGCTACAGAGAACATGAAAATGAGGACAGACCAGTAGAGTGATGGGATGAGAAGGGGGAGAGAGAAAGAGAGGGAAAAGGGAGGTATAGGGAAGGAAACAGACCAAATAATGTTATGTGCATATATAAATGTACCACTATGAATGCCACTATCATGTACAATTATAATGCACCAATAAATATCATTGAAAAATAATGATAATAAGCCAGGCGTGGTGGCACACGCTTGTAATCCCAGTACTTGGGAGGCTGAGACTGGAGGATCCAGGTTCGCCGCCAGCCTCGCTACTTAGTGAGGCCCTCTGCAACTTCATGAGACCCTGTTTCAAAATATAGAATAAAAAATAGGGCTGTGGGTGTAGCTTGGAGGTAGAATGCCCCTGGGTTCAATCCCCAGTACCACAAAAAAAAGAAAAAGAATGATAATAAAAAAGAGAGATTACATGATAAAAAAATTATTTAGGCACTGGGAGTATAGCTCAGTGGTAGAGCATTTGCTTAGGTTTCCCAAGGCTCTGGGTTTAATCCCTAGCACAGAAAAACAAACAAAAAGAAAACAAAGAGTTATTTCTTAAAGCCTTTGTCAATATGTTTGAGGCTACAAATTAACCTTTATTTCAAATGAAAGTTTGTATTAGTCAGACATGGTGGCGCAAGCTTGTAATCCCAATACTTGGAGGCTGAGACAGGATGATCACAGGTACACGGCCAGCCTCAGCTACTTAGTGAGGCCCTCTGCAACTTTAGTGAGACCCTGTTTCAAAATAAAGAACAAAAAATAGGGTTGGGGGTGTAGCCCAGAGGTAGAACACCCCTGGGTTCCTCCCTAGTTCCACATACACAAAAAAGAGTTTGTATTTATTATTTTAAGGAATGGAGGGTTTTAAGAGTTTCCAGTATCAAGGATGACTTCTAGGTAAAACATTCCAAACTGTCATGCAAATTAATCGCCTCCTGACCCACTATACAATAATCCATTAAGTGGAAAAATATAATGAATATTTCTGTCTAATTCTCTAACATAAAACAGATACTTAATATATATATGAAAAGTAGATAAATGTCTTCCTTAACCATTGAATTTTAGTAAAATTTTATTGTATTTATTTTTGATTTGTTAAACTTGAGTGTATATATCTATGCCTATTTACATAATTGCGTTTTTAAGAGTCATGATCTTACTGCAATCCTCCTACTGAATTAAATGGATTATTCTTAAAGTGATTTCTTTGTAGGCCAAAGTTTATATAATTTGAAAAATGAGCGACATCTCGTCACTCTTCATAAGAAATTATAAGATGATGAGAGATAATGTCCCTATAGGGAACAAAATGTTCCAATATTCATATTTTCCTATGAAAATCACCAAATTTATTTTGAAGTAATATTGCTAAAACTTTATAATGGTTTTCAGTGTGTTGAGAAAACAGTCAATTGAACAAGACTATGATAGCACTATTTTATAGTGAAAACTTTTTTTAAATTTATTGGAACATTGTAATCATCCATCTTGATGGGTTTCAGGGTGGTAGAAGTATACATGCACTCATTGGTCAATTAGCCCTCCCCCAATTCCCACCCCCATTCCTTCCCCCTTCCCTCCTTCTCATGCTCAGCATAGTAGTTGACTTTGATAAGTTTGTGTATGTACATCCTGTGCATTAGGGTGTTTCCCTCTTATCTCCCTCAGTTATCTTTACTCATCTAAGTGAAAACTTTTTTGACAGAATATTCATTCACAGAAACTTGAGAAAATTATATGGGTTTTTTGTTTGTTTGTTTGTTGCCATAGAGAATTCAAAAGATGTGTTTTTTCCTCTGCTGAAAGTATGGTGTTATTGTCACAAGTTAAGAGCCCTCAATAGGAAAATGGACCTACTATCTAACTACTGTCAGAAATAATAGCTTGAGATCAACTACTTTAAAATTAAAATGACTTATTTCTCAGCTCTCTCCTCCTATTTAATTGGCATGTATCCCAAAACTTCATACATGGGTCAAATTATTTATTTACCTAGAGATATATTTTGCAATCAATTTACCCTGGAGCCTTTTAAAGTAAGTTGTGCTGCAGAAAATTAGATGTCTCCTGGGTAAAGTATTGTGATTTTTCAAGGAATCCTATGGTAGATTGGTAACATCTGTTTTAAACAGTTTTGAAGGAAAATTATTCATGCCGTTTCTCTGCACTGCTGAACTTTGAGGCTTAGTATATTTGTTTGACCTTATGCTGAATGGTGCTGACCCAGATGTGCATTCAAAGGAAAAAAAAACTTTTTGACTCAGACAGCAATCACTAAGGCCATTTACCTGAAAAAGTTGGTTATTCTGTGGAGAGTCTTAGTTAAGTTTCTATTTATGACAGAGTTGAATTTTGATGCTGTGTCCGGCTTGGTAAAACACAAAAATATATAAACCTGCAATTGTTCCATAAATAAAAGGCACTGTTTCACTCAAATATCAAAACCCTGGAACTTTGTTCAGTTAATGAATTTCCCTAGCTAGTCACAATTTGATACCTGAGCCAAGGCAGGGATCACTCTAGCAGTGACCTTAAATGACAATATTTGGTTCCTGAAATAATTGTTTATATTGAATTTTATAAATTTACATTAGCCATATTGTAAATGAAAGGTAAAATTTTCTAAAGCTAATATCCTGATGTTACAAGTGCTACCTTTCAAACAAAAAATGTTGTTTTCCTCTTATGCTATTCAATGAGTGTCTTGCTGGAATCTATATGGGCACATGAAGTGATTTATACCCTAGAATTCTTGACTTCAGGAGCTACTGTAATGTGGTGAAAAATAAACCAACTGATATCCTTGAAATAATCTGAGTCTAGAAAATTTTTGATAAGTTACTTTTTATTTTTATATACTTTTATTGGTGCATTGTAATTACATATCGTGATGAGATTTGGAATGATAGAAGGGTACGTGCACACAGCACTTGGTGTGTTCCCCTCTGGATTCCACCCTTGTTCTTTCCTCCTCTCTGTACATGTTACTGAGATTTGTATTGCTACTGTCATATATGTACATAGCATTATTTAAACT
Organism: Glis glis; assembly: GCA_004027185.1. Taxonomy (NCBI): domain Eukaryota; kingdom Metazoa; phylum Chordata; class Mammalia; order Rodentia; family Gliridae; genus Glis; species Glis glis. Next base: position 9,697 of record PVJS01003445.1, on the reverse strand, counting down.
GTTTCCTTCATAGAATCTCCTCACCTCTAACCCTCTTCCTTAACCCCTTCTAATATTTTAAGAGAATCTTTCCTCATTTATCTAAGTTTCTTTTGTTCCCCAATTTCTTTCTAGCTTCCACATATGAGAGAAAATATATGAACCTTCACTTTCTGAGACTGGCTAATCTCATTTGGCACAATATTCTCTAGTTCCATCTATTTTCCTGAAAATGACATGGTTTTGTTCTTCTTTACAGCTGAGTAAAATTCCTTTGTGTGTATACACCACAGTTTTGGTATCCATTCATTAATTGATGGACATCTAGACTGGTTCCATAATTTTACCATTGTAAATTGTGCTGCTATAATTATGGATGTGCATGTATCACTATGTTTGACTTCACTTCCTTTGGAAAGATCTGAAAGAGTGGTATAGTTCAGTCATATAGTGGTTCCATTCCCAGTCTTCTGAGGAATCGCCATAGCTGCTGCACTAATTTGCAATCCCCCAATAGTGTATAAGGGTTCCTATTTCTCCACACCACCACCAGCATTTATTATTGTTTGTATTCTTGATGATTGCAATTCTAACTGGAGTTATTTTTTGTATATGTATGTGTGGTACTGGGGATTGAACCCAGGGACATTCTACCTCTGAGCTACACCCCGAGCCCTATTTTATTTTTATTTTACCTCTTTTTTTTTTGCGGTACCAGGGATTGAACGCAGGGGCATTCTACCTCCGCGCTACGCCCTCGGCCCTATTTTTTATACTTTATTTTGAAACCGGGTCTCACGAAGTTGCAGAGGGCCTCACTAAGGAAAGAGAGAGAGAGAGAGAGACAGGGAGAGAGAGAGAGCGAGAGAGCTGAGGCTGACCGCGAACCTGGATCCTCCAGTCTCCACCTCCCAAAGTACTGGGATTACAAGCGTGCGCCACCACACCTGGCTTTTATTTTTATTTTGAAACAGGGTCTCACTTGGTTGACCAGTGTCTGACTATTTGCTGAGGCTGTCCTCGAACCTGTGATCCTCCTTTCTCAGCCTCTCAAGTAGTGGAATTACAGGTGTGCACCACCATGCCCAGCTCTAACTGGAGTTAGATGGAATCTCAGTGTAGTTTTGGTCTGCATCTCCATGATTGATAATGATGTAGAACATTTTCATATATTTTTAAGTTCTTTGTATGTAAAATATGTTTAAGTGATGACTGGCTTCATAATAACTGTAAGGTAAAATTTATGTTGAGATTTTTCCATTAAAAGAAAAGAATGATTGTTTTTCATATGTGTAGTATCTTTAAGGATTCTTATTAACTGCTACATGGTAATGATTATCTTTATACATATATCCTAATATATTTTCACATCTGAAATATTTTATGCACACTAATTACTCCTAATGACTTCCCACTGAATAAAGCACACATTATAAACTGATTTTATTGCTGAGACACAGAAAAGTCTACCTTCTTGCTTATTGACACATGAATGTAGAGATAGAATTCAGATTAATTGTCTATATTTGATTCTCCGTCATGCCTAGTCAACCTCATTTAAGTAGCTGTTTTTATCAATAGAACTAAGAATTCTGTATGTACTGTTATATCGTTTTCTGTTTTAGCAGATATTTAATAGCACAAAGATGAACATTTTACTTAATTGATAAATTGTTATTTCAAATAAAAAATTAGTTAAGGGTAACCTCATGGTGTTATATAGATTCTTTAGCAGCAATTGGAAATAAAAATTATGTACTTAACTATTTTGTATCTTTAAGACCTAATGGTTTGTCTGTATTTACACCCTAAGATGAGTATACAATTAAATATTAAACTTTCATTTTAGACTAACAATATTTTTATTTTACTCATGCAATTTATAGACAGCTCAAACTAAAGTTAACTGCATTATCTCAACAAATTAGTCTTACATTACTGTGCCATTAAGTTTTTATTTTTGTACTACAGTTGCAAAGCATTGCCTACTGTCAAAAAAAATTAGGTTACCTGGGGATGAATATTCTCTAATGGTAAGATCGCCAGATTGCAGTCATGGGTGAGCCCCAGTTTCTATTCTTAGAACTATGGATAATGCCAAGTCTAAGCTTCTGCAAGACTTTTTAAACAGCATTCACTTTTGTTTCTTTAATTATAAGAAAGAATAAAATTCAACACACATTTCGATCACCTATTATCAAATTAATATTGGAGCAATATGGGAGACATGAAAACTAATAAACTGGAGAAATCTACCTTAAGAGACTAAGTGCCTAATGGGAAAAGTATTTACAAAAACAACTATTCTAATGAATGCATAGAATTTATAGAATGTAAGTAGTAGCAATTACTTTCAGTTGGTGAACTCAGAGAGAATTTGCCTGTATGCAATGGTTAAGGGGTTTTTAGAAGACCTGGAAAGGGTTGGGACACTGCTTGGCAGAAATGATCAGGAAAGGAATCAAGGTAGACGAGATAATATGAACAAAGAATCAGAAACTGTTAAGTGTTAAGATGTGCAAGGGTACCTGTGATGGTACATGAAGTAAAGAATGATATTCTGGAACTAAATTGTGAGGCTCTGAAGACCAAGATAAGACTTAGGAATTTTATTCTGCAAGCAATGGGTAAGCAGTGAGCAGTGTTTTGGTGAGCAGTGTTTTAATGAACAGGTCCTGGTAATAATCTACTGTAGGGTTGCTGCTGCAGGAAGATGTCATAGGGGTGTTGCCATTGGTGATTGTGGGTATGATGAGGTTAAAGATTAGTTTAGAGATCTAAACCAGGACAAAGTTAATGAGAGATGAAAGATTGTATACACACACACACACACACACACACACACACCTATATATATGTATATATATATATATATACATACATCATTATATATAATCAACCTCTGAAATATTTATCTCTTCATCCATACCTATATATAAAGTTGTATACATAAGTGTATACACAGAAGTATAGGTAAGAGTTGACACATTACCAGGTGGGTATGGAACAGGAAGGAGGCAATATTACTTTGCAAATTATGTAGAAGATTTCCAAGAATGCTGTATAACTTCATTCAAAATTCTTCAAAGTAAAGGTTTTCATGTGATTGCAGATTATGAATAATACTATTAATTCATGTAACAACATAGGTTTTTTGATATTAGAGTTTTTACAATCTAAGTATTACTAGCTTATTTTAATTCAATATTTCTGCAAAATATTCTCAAGTTTTATCTTGTCCAAATGTATTGTGACACTATGACATTATTAAGATACTGAGTCATCATGATTTTGCTAAATTAGTAACAATTTAAACATTTTGGGGGATAGCATGTGCACATTTGGCTGCTCACAAATAAAAATAGAAGGATATTTGAAAGAGTAAAGGGCTTTATTTTATTTAAAGAAAACCCATTGAAATATAAGAGAATGAGGCATTTGAACCAGGCAGTAATATGAACAATTTAATTTTTAAGGCTGTAGCTACTGGCAATGTCTGTTCTTAAAAATGTCTTATTTCCAGATAATGCCTGATTCCTTTTTATATAGCATTCATACCTACATATTTTAGTTGTGTTGCTGTTAGACATCATTTTGTTTACATCTAACCTGGATCATTCTGTCTTTAGGGTACAAACTTTATCTTTTTATATCCCACACTATGGTTAGAAAACTCTTAGAATCAGAGAAACACAGGGATTTCATGGGATTCAAGAGGTTATCTATTCTAACCTCCTAGACATAAAAAAATTCCTTTGCTTCTGCACCCTGAGTGTCTTGTTTATCCTTGAAAATGCACAGCAATCTCTCTCCTTTCCAAAGCACCCACCTCATTGTTTAGCAGGTCTCAAGATTAGAAAGTTCACCATTAAATTGGACTGAAATTTGCCTCTGTTTAAACTCCTAAATATTGGCTCTTTGCTTTTTTGAAAAAGACAGAAGTCTAATCCTTCTTACACAAAACAGACTTTCAAATATTTGAGGTTGACTGTAGTTCCTTGTAAGAAAGAAGAAAGTACATAGGAGCGGGATAAACTGTCAGGTTTGTTGTTTGTGTTCTTTATTTATTTATTTGCTTTCTAGCTAGAAATCCTTGGAAAATTGAGACTGACTGTTTGTTGGAGACAGTATTCATTATTTCCCACTGCAGTGGTTCCTTATCACCAGAGGACTTATTGCTTAATAAAGTATTCTTCTTTAATGTGTCCAAATAAAGGAATGAGGGTGACCTTAAGGGAACTGAAGAGTGGAATTTAGCTAATATTAGGGACTCTGCCTTTTAATTCCCCTTTAGTTCATGTAATAATTAAATGTTATTATAGGAATTTATCTACTATTTTAAACTTAATACATTCTAGCATCAACATTATGAGATGTGAAGTGTTTGCCAGTTATTGTTGATCATGTCTAAACATAATTAAAAGGAATAGGGAAGATAGATGATGTGGAAAAACTGAAACCCTCTGTATTGCTGGTGTAGCCACTGTGGAAGATGGTATGGCCATACCTCCAAAATCTAATCAGGAAATTACCACAGAACTCACCAATACCTCAGCTGGGTACATACCCACAAGAAATAAAATCAAGGGCTAGAGTAGTATGTGTATACTCATTATGAACAATAGCCAGAAGATGGAAGCCACTCCAGTGTCCATTTTCAGATGGATGAATAAATGAAATATGGTCTATAAATGTAATGGAATATTATTCAGCTTTAAAAAGAGAGAAAATTGTGACATATACTACAATGTGGATGAACTTTGAAGATATTATGGTAAATAAACCAGACACAAAGGGTGAAATATCATGTGATTCCTCTTTTAAGAGGAATATTCTAATTCAGAGAGAGGACAAAATCGAATGGAGATGGCCAAGGTCTGAAGTGAGGAGAGAATGGGGAATGTTCAGTGGATAAAGAGATTTAAGCTTCAAGTGATGAGAACATTGTGGAGATGGATGGATGGTGGTGTTGGTTGTAGAAAAATGTAATGTTTTTAATGTACATAGTGATATATACTTGAAATGGTTGAAATAGTGCATTTCATGTAAAGTATTATCTTACCACTATTTTTAAAAGAAGATAGAGAACTATTCATTCCAATGAAATGATGAAGTGATACAAAAAAGGGTGTAACAAGAGTAAAGGAACTTCTGATTTAAAAAATGTGAAGTCCATCAAGTGTGACATAAATGGCACTACAGTTGGTCTGAGTCAAATCCTAATCTTATGATACATGGAGCATTGGAAGATGCAGTTAGCCAAGAAAGGAAATCAATAATATTTAAAGTCATGGGCCAGGTCAATACGCAATCTTGATGGACCTTTTTTTTTTTTGATGTACTGGGGATTGAACCCAGGGGTATTCTACTCCAGGCTACACCCCCAGCCCTATTTTTTTATTCTTTATTTTGAAACCAGGTCTCACTAAGTTGCGGAGGGCCTCAATAAGTAGCTGAGGCTGGCCGCGAACCCAGATCCTCCAGTCTCAGCCTCCCAAGTACTGGGATTATAAGCGTGCGCCACCATGCCCCACTTTGATGGACCTTCTTAATGAGTTTGGAGATGCTGCTTTGAGCATCCTAAGGAAGGTCTGTCTTTATCATGCAATAGACTGCTCTGTCACTTTGCAATGCCACATACATTTCTATGAGCCACACCCCCTCACTGGCTCATGAATATTATCTATAGCTTCATATCTAAGCCTTCTTTTGATGCTGTGTGTTTTTCACTAAGCAGGTATTGCCTTTATCCTCTACTTGTGTACACTAAGCAAAATTAGGTCAATTCTATTAGGGATAATTTAAAAAGTGATATCTTTGAAATAGTTTCATTCAAGAGATTTTCTTAGATGGATGTCAGAAACCTCACTTTTTTCTATCAGTGATGTGCAGTTTGCTGTGGGGTTTTATAATTTTCTGAAACTGACGACTTGATTGCTTTGGGGAAATTCAGATGCAGATTTTACCTTGAAGAGTCAAAAAGCATTGCTAAATGATGGATCAAGTGTAATGGGATTAAGGATTTTTTCCATCCTTTTTATATTAATTACCCATCCATAAAGAGAGAAACTAATCACCCTGTCCCTGACTAATGCTCTGTAGGCTTTTGATATCTGTTTGATGAAACTATTACAAAAGATAAAGCTGGAAAAATTATTTCCTACTTTAGATATGCATATAACACTAATGTTGGCAGGATTTGAGTTTCTGAGACTAAATGAATGTGAAGTGATAAAATGCCACCCCGCATAGCAAAGCAAAACTTAACAGTTATCTTTGATGTTAAAAATTGGTGTGTTTCAAAATCCAAAGTCCTGCTGCCCCTTAATCAGGCTTTTCAGTCATAAATATGTGGCCACTTGAACTTTGGCTTAGAATGTGCATAGTCAGGACCATATGGCTCGTTTGCTATCTATGGAAGTATGCCCTATTCAAAGCTCACACATCCTAGGACATAGGAACTGCCTCCAATTTTAATGTAGCATAAATATATGTCCCTCTGTTGTAACTCACTTCCATCAAAAGGCCATTACTTCACTTTTTTCAGTTATTCTGACAATCGCTTTACTTTTTCCATTTATTTCCTGTGCAACAACACTCCAGAAAGCCACCTGGAAAGAAAATATTCCAGTAACAACTACTGGTGTAGAGGGAGCAAAATTCTCCTCTATGGATATGAATAATGAGACATCTGCATGGGAAATATTTTGTGTTAAGTAGGAATGAAGATACAGCGAAAGGGGACCTTATACACTGTTGACGGGAATGTCAATTAGTACTGCCATTATAGAAAACAGAATGGAAGTTTCTCCAAAACTAAAAATAGAACTACCATACAGTCCAACAATCCCAATTCTAAGTACATATCCAAAGCAATTGAAATCACTATATCAAAGCCATGCTGCCCTCCCATGTGAATTGCAGCACTATTCACAATAACCAGGACATAGAATCAGCCAAAATGCCCATTGAGGGATGAATGGAAAAAGAAATCCTAGTATATCTGTGCAATGGAATATTAAATAGCCATAAAAGAATAAAATCCTGTGATCTGCGGCAACATGGATGAAACTGAAGACCATCATGTTAAGTGAAGTAAGACAAGCACAGAAAGACAAATACCACCTGACACCACTCATTTATGGAGGTAAAAAAGTTGATCTCATGGAAGAAAAGGGTAGAATAGTGGTCACTAGACTCTAGGAGGGGGTGAATAAAGGTCGTGTAAAGGGTACCAAAAACAGATAGGAGGGATAAGTTTTAATATTCCATATAATAAAAGTGTAACTATAGTCTACAAAATGTATGATATATTTCAATATAACTAGAAAAAGAATAGTCCAAAATTTCTCGACACATAGAAATGATGAATGTTTATGGAGATTGTGGAAATGATAATGACCCTGATTCAATCATTACACATTGTATTCATGTATCAAACTATCATGGTGTACCCCAGAAATATGTGTAAATATATTTCAATTAAATTAATTAAAAATTGTGTTAGTATGCTCCTTTTTCCTCAATGCAGAGACAAAATTTAAATTATGTAAATATATTTACAATAAATTTATATGTTAAACTTATTTGATATATGAATACTTCAGTTTATTTAAATTTTGCAATTAGCGACTGCAAAAAATAAGTTGTCTTAACAGCAACAACTGTTGGATATAAAAACCATCATGTATAACTTAAAATTATCTACTACATAGAAAAACATATAAGTCTAAGAATAAATGAAGGTAAGAAAAATACAGGGCTTAAAATGAGGAACTTCAGAAAAACTAAAAAACACAGATAATGTAATGAATGTAAATAATTACTTAAACTTATGTGAATGTGCTCCTTATAACAAAGTTGCCTGAAGCAAAAATTACACTTACTATAAAAAGTAAAATGATTACCAAGTCTTTTCACCACCATCCAATACAGTTGAATGAATTCTAACAGAAATTGAAAAAAAAAACAATTGTCACATAAAACTTTAATACACTATTTTAATTCTTCATGGATAAAATAGGCCATAAAAAGTAATGTGGGGGCAGAAAAGGCAGATAATTTGATTATTGAATTTCAATCAATTTTATATATTAATATAAAATTTTATGTATGAAACATACAATATAATTCATGGTTTGCTTTTGATTATTTAATATTAGAGATGCAAATTATCTGTCTGTACTAGTGTACAGAAACAGGTCTGTCTGGTGTAATCTGGGGATAACAAAAAATTTATATAAAATATACTAGGAGATAACATAAATCAATATTGAGGACAGGTTTTCATCCATATACACTGATTATGAATTAAATGTAACACTTGGGCTAATGCATATTTCATGATTTAAATTAAAATCATTTGGTTGGGAGGTCCAACCAAATGTAACATCAAAAATACTTTTGATTTTTTGAATTTACATAACTGATACATATTATTTATGAGATTTAGGACATATTAAGAAATTTAAATTGTACATGTAAAACATTGTTTGAGATATCCTGAAATAATCTTTATATTATTAGTAAGATGTTGGCTGAATTCTGTTCTTTGCTACATTTTTTCTTTTTTGGAATCAGTTTTAACCCATTAATACCACCAAAGTATAGCATTATACTGTGTTCTTTTTTTTCTCAAATTGAGAAATCAGGTAAGTTTAGCATTGCTGATAATAGAGCCCTATGTGTTGGCTACTTGCTTAATTCTGGAGACAGTGAATAAAAACCTGCCAAAATTTGCATAGAGCAGTTTATTTTACTTAAATTTAAATAGAGAAATTCAAACGTAGCATAGTGTCTTCCTCAATAGACTATTACTGAAACAGATGAATTTAGTCTTATTTTTTAATATTTAGATGGATAGTATTTTTATGTTAAATAAATTGTAATGAGTGAAAATCTGTGAAAATTCATGAGTCTATCTAAACCTCAGATAACCAATTAATTTCTGAAAGTTTTCTTGTGAATAAAAAAAGCTGCAATAACTTTACTTCTACAAAAGGAATATAGAGGCTATTTTACCATTTGTATTTGGAGTGCTACTCTTTAATAATAAAAAGAAAGCATAAAATTATATTTTGGAATAAAAACCTTTTCTTAATTTTATGTGCATTATTAAAATATACTGCATTCCTCCATGCCTACTTAAGTGAAATCAAAATAATTTTACTATTCTTGATAATTCAATCATTATTCCTGATGTGTTAGGTATACTCTTTGAAAATACAGTAATGCTGTAAGAAATATGCAACCGTCTGGATGTCTTCTCCATATATTACAAAGATGTCTAAAGACTTAACTTTGTCCTTTTTGGTTTCTCCTCAGTATTTGCTGTCTGCCTTTCAATTGATCCTAAAAGCTGCAGTAAATTAGATCATTTTATCAGCATCCTTTCCTTTCTGGATGGTACTTTCAATGAATAGACAGGGAAAACACAAATGTGATTTTTTGGTGTGTATTTTTGTTCCCTTTTTGCATTTGTGATATATAGAAAGTCACTTTTAACATGAATGTAATGAAAGTATAAAAATTCCACATGATAGCTCTTCTGAATATATAACTTCTGATTTCATATTGTTAGGGGTGTATTTTTTCTTTATATTTTAAGAATAGTTGGAAATATTTGAATGTTTATTTCAAATCTATATACTGAAGTATTTAGAAGATATTTTTTGGATATATTCTTTTCATATGGGCGATAGTGTTATAGATATTTTAT
>PVJS01003444.1:31390-75751 GCA_004027185.1 Glis glis | reverse complement strand
GAGGATCCGGGTTCGCGGCCAGCCTCAGCTCTCTCTCTCTCTCTCTCTCTCTCTCTCTCTCCCTCTCTCCCTGTCTCTCTCTCTCTCTCTCTCTCTCTCTCTGTCTTTCTCTGTCTCTCTCTCTCTCTACTTAGTGAGGCCCTCCACAACTTTGTGAGACCCGGTTTCAAAGTAAAGTATAAAAAGTAGGGCCGGGGGTGTAGCGCAGAGGTAGAACGCCCCTGGGTTCAATCCCCGGTACCGCAAAAAAAAAAAAAAGAAGAAGAAACGATAGAAACAAGCACACATGGTGGAGCTGATGGATGCAGATGCTGCAGATGGGTCAATATGCCTCTCCTGGAGCCAGGACAGTTTCTTCCAGTTGTGAATAAGGATGATACAGGAGGTGAATAAGGGTTGAGAAAGAGATGTAAAAAAATAAATAAATAACTAGAAAAGTGGGAGAGTAAATGGACAAGGGAAACATCATTCCAGACAGCATTAAGAATGAAGCATAGCCTGGCATAGTGGCATACGCCTATAATCCCAATACTTGGGAGGCTGAAACAGGAAGGTCGCAGGTTCAAGACCAGCCTCAGCAACTTAGCAAGGCCCTCCACAACTTAGTGAGACCCTGTTTCAAAATTTAAAAAAAATAGGGCTGGAGTGTAGTTCAGAGGAAGAATGCCCCTGCGTTCAATCCTCAATAACATACACACAAAAAAAGAAAAGGAATGAAATATAAGCATGAGAGGCCCACCTGAAATAGGGAGCCATTCACTTACAGTGGGACTCTATTCAAAATATACAGTGGGGTGAGATCTGTTTTTCTCTAGTCCTGCTCAAATTCATTGCCAGAGGTATACAGTAGACAGACATATGGGCTTAACTTACAGCTTTGGCAAGGAAGAACGCTGATGCCAAGGCAGACAAGGAGTCGGGATATGTAACAGAGTGACTAGAATGGTGGAAATGGAATTATGCTTGGTCAAGAGGGAAGAGAGGACATCAGAGGGGTGACAGAGTGAAAGGTAGGAGAATCAATGGCCTGGAGAGCTAAGCAAGACCTGGGAAATTGTTGGGATCATGGTTTTGGAGGGAGTGAGTTAGAAGATAGGAGGAAATGGTGATCACGATTGGGGAGAGATTGAGGAAATGGTGCAATTGTGGGCAATAACAAAACTCAGGAGAATCATCTTTTTTTTTACCCAGGGAAAGGTATGGTAGAAAAGAAAAATATAATGTGAGCAGAAGAAAATGAAGACGGATTAAATACAGCTTTTCAGAAGCAGGTTGCTCAATTGCTTCCTTGGGCATATGTGGATGTGAAGAAAAGAATGACAGGTGGCATCCAGGGCAAGAAAAGGGCTCTGTGAAAACTTCATTTCTCAAAAGGAACCATCTACAAGGTTCAGCAATTGAAGGTTTAATGGGGCTGTAACACTCCTCTTTTGAAATGTGTTTATTGTATCGGTCATCTACACCTCAGTATGAACTGTGATAATTAGACTATTCCAGTGCTGTCTGATCCCTAACTCAGATCTGTGCAATAAGCAAGTGAGAGTTCTCAATAGGAAAATGAAAATATTGAATGATGTTCATATCAGCATTATTCATAATAGCCAAAAAGTGGAAACAACCCAAACATCCATCAGCTGATGAATAAATAAAATGTTGTATATCCATACAATGGAGTATTATTTGACAGTAAAAATATGTGAAGTTCTAGTATATGTCACAACATAAATGAAACTTTTATTATGCTGATAGAAGTCAGACATGAAAGGTCATGTGTTATATGATTCCACTTATATGAACTGTCCAGAATTGACAAATCTACAGAGACCGAAAGTAGATTAACAGCAGCCTATGGCTATGGGTACAGAGAGATTAGGAGTGATAGCTAGGAGTCAGGGAGTTTCTTTTGGTGGTAATAAAAATGTTCTAAAATTTATTGTAGTGATAAATACACAATCCTGTAAGTATACTAAAAAACATTGGATTATGCAATTATCTGGGTGGATTGCATAGTATATGAATTATATCTCAATAAAATGTTTTTAAAAAGCTCTAGATTGGGGGTATACATCAGTAGTGAAGCACATGCTTAGCATATATGAGGTCCTGGGTTCAATCCCCAGCAAAGAAAGAAACCAACTAACTAACTAACTAACTCTGGGGTAAACTTTAAAACAGACCATAGGAAAGAAGAACTTGGAAGACACTAAAAGAAGCTCCATCTTTCTTGGAATTTGACCTAGAGCCCAGTTGATAACTCATACCCTGTAAATATCTCTTAAATCAGCTCTACTACCATCTTGGACAAATCTGCTACCCAAGGTTGCTAATGCTTCCCCAGCAGAACATATCCTGACCAACCAACCTAGAGTTTTCAGAGCACAATACTGAGAGCTCAGTCTCTAGTTTTAAACAGAAATGGGTTGAACTCTCCACTCCACTGCACATGGTGTGTGTGACTTTGGGTAAGTCTCCTTAGTGCATTTGGCCTCAATGTCCAATGGGAAAAAAATCCAAGTACCCATCTTATAGAATCATTGTGAGAAGTAAATGAGATAAGAAAGACAAAGTGCTTATTGCAGTAGTTGTCACAGAATGACTGCTTAGTCATAATTATAAATTTTAGGATTGTCAAAGGCAGTGGCTAGAGATTCCAATATATCTTAAGGTGCATACAGCAGCACTCCCCAGGTATGCCCTCCAGTCCAGGCAAATTGAAAAGAAAAAAGAGTAGTGCATTCAAATGAAGTCTGTCTCTTTCCTTCCTCCTCTCCCCATCCAGAACCTCCTCCGTGACAAATTCTCCTGTCTTTGGGTGAAATTGATCCTTGCTGTCAAGAAGAAATTATCACGTCATGGGGCAGTTACATTTCCTTCCAACTGCAGAACAGCTACTATGCTATTGCCTTTTGTGAAATGAATCAGGCCTGATGCCAAAAATGGCCCTTGTAAACTGATGGAAAACTTCACCGAAAACAGGTCTTATGAATTTGACATTAACAGTTACAAGCATTTACTACAAGGTAATCATAACACTTTCTGATCTTGCAGATCTATGTTCTAGCAGGCAGACAGACATCCAAATACATTTGAAATTACAATTTATAAAGTGATAAAATAACTGGTTATTATTTATTATCAGTACTCATTAAGCCAGGTGTGGTGGTGCACACTTGTAATCCCAGGACCTGGGAGGCTGAGACAGGAGATTTGCAGGCTCATGGCCAGCCTCAACAACTTAGCAAGACTCTCAGCAACTAAGTGAGACCTTGTTTCAAATAATAAAAAATAAAATAAAAGAGGGTTTGGGGTGTAGCTCAGAGGTAAAATGTCCCTGGGTTCAATCCCCAGTACCACACAAAAAAATACTCATTATTGCTTAGTACTTGCTTGTAATTACTTGTAATACTTACTAATAATGATAATAAATGATAAGTGGATACTGGGTATCATACCAAAGGGATCAAAACTAGAAAACTACAGTAATATATGCACACCCATGTTCATAGCAGCACAATTCACAGTGGCCAAATTATGGAATCAACCTAGGTATTCATCAACAGATGAGTGGATTACAAAATTGTGGGAAATACACACAATGGAATTCTACTCAGCAATAAAAAAAGAACAAAAGAACACTATTTTCAAGAAAATGGAAGGATCTGGAGAACATTATGCTAAGCGAGATTAGCCAATCACAAAAAAAGAAGGGACATATGTTTTCATTAATATGTGCAACCTAGGAAGTAGTGGGGACACACAAGGGACTCCGGTTGATAATGGAGAACTCTCAGTGGGGCAAGGGAAGTGGTACAAGGGAAGGGGAAGGGCAAGAAAGAAGCGAATCAGTGGAATTACTATCATGAACAATGTGTACATGTGAGAATATACCAGCATCATTCTTGGTACTTCATCTGGGTGTGGGGAGGCTGGGGGGACACTAAGAGCTGTGTGCATGTATGTTAACATCAAATAGATATTCATTGTGATGTGAGACTCCAATGCACCAATAAAAGCATGTTAAAATAAATAAATAAAATTAAAAAATAAATGATAAGTGGGCACAACATGCTGTGGAGATGCACACGAAAGAACAATTAGTTTTATTAGTCAAGTAAGGTTTCAGAGAGGAGATAGCTTTCAGCGAGCCTTAGAAGGATGAGAGACATTCCAAAGCTAGGGAGGGGATGAAAGGACAGCAACTGGCTATTGCATCCATATTTATCTATTGAAAACTACAGAATGGATGAGAGAGCACAAGATCTATCACTCTCAAGAGGTTCACCCCAGAATTCAATTCTGGTTAAAATGAATAAAGAATAAATAAAGGTCAGTTGAATGAACAGCGAAGACAGTAAATGGAATATGTTTTCTGAGGAGGCTGGTGGCTCTGCTATAGGCATAAATTAGTTAAATTAATTCTCTTTTCACGTAGCTAACATCTGCCAAGAGTGCAGATAAATTTTTTGGTAACTCCTTTGCGTGGGAAGCCATCAAAAAAAACATAAGTCTATGAAATTACTAAAAGCAAAGTGGCTTTTCATTGGGTGAAAAAAAATCTATTATCTCTGAAATAACTATGCTCAGAGCTAAAGCCTGGCTATAAAAGTCTTAAGTCTTTTTTTTTAAGTACCACCAATTTTCCCTAGTGGTGAGATATTTACTCTAATTCTTAAAAGGAAACAAATTCTCTCCTGTGCTCAACTTTCATACTTATTAAATGTTTACCAGACAACAGAAAATGTTTGCCTAATTTAAAAGAAGCAAGCAAAAACCAAATAAGAATTTAGCTAAACCTCATAGGTCTATAACTATGAAAAGAGGAACCTGATTCCAAAAGAATCCAAGTTTTCAGCTTGGGGAAATTCAGAGACATTATCTCCTCAGAAAAGGCCTTCCTTGGCCTCTCAGTCTAAACTGACTGTATATCCCACCACTGCCACCACCCCTGATCATTAACTCTGTTCAAAATTCTGCTGTTTTCTCTATAGCACTTAACTCAGACTAGCATTTCATTTGTTTACTTTTCTTATGTCTTTCACCCTAAAAATCTAAATTCCAAGAGCGCAGAGACAAAACCCATATCACTGAGTATCCTATCACCATCTCCTTAGCCTGGACCATGATAAATATTTGTTGAATGCATAAGACCAACCGCACCACAACAATTATGACTTTGACTTTGTGAACAAAGCTTTAGATCTGAAGAGACTTCCAGTTAGCATTTGATTCCCAGCCACATGCTTACAACCAAAATTATAATTGTCCTTCCAAGTGATTCATCCTTTCTGAATGACCACACAGGCACCAGCACATGACCAGCCAGCCCACAGGTGTGATGTAAAACAGAAGGCCCATAATAGGCCCACTGCCTTCAAGCCACTTCCTTAGGGAAATGACAACTTCTTTTGGTACATGAATTGACCACTCGGTAAATCGTGAATGGTTAATTAAGCTCACATTCCATTTAGACTATGGGAAGTGTTTTCACCACTGACATCATTCAGTTTGACCTAAATACTTGGAGAGGTGGTAGACTAGACTCATTCATTTGTTTTCTCTGAGAATGCCAATTCTATGGTTAAAAAGAGGGAGGGCAAGGGATGGACAAGATGTGAGGATACCTGGAGGCCACTACCAAGAATTTTATGCACATTGGGATTAAAGGAAAAAAATAAAACTGGCCATGATTTTATGGGATTAATTATGCATGCTGCTTGAGTCCCAGTGTTGACTGCAAGTTCCAAATGTGTTAGCCTTTCTTGGTTTGTTGGAAAGAACCAAGAGCTATTGACAGAAATAGGAATAAAAGCCGCAGTAATATTGCTATGGGAAACAAGGCTATTATTGTAATGCTTTAGCCAAATGACTTTAGAACAACCTAGTTTTTCTTCAGATTATTTTTGCTATCTATAGAGTGTTTAATTTCCTTCTTGATGTTGTAATGGCCATTGCACAGTGAAAGATCGTCCCCGGACCACAGTCCTAGAGAGCCATGAAAGGTAGAGCAGCAATTGTAATTATCTTTGACTCTTGAGCTCTGGCCCTGAGGGCAAACCACTCATAAAAGTCCAAGTCCCTTTGGGTTCTAGATGGCTCCCACATTTTCCTAGACCTGTGTTGGAATTCACTGCCCATCTTCTCAAGACCTCTTCTATGGCAGCTGCTGATTCAGTTGTGCTGGTCCCCTCCTGCTGGACTTCCTCCGTTCTCCACTTACTCATGCTCAGAGCTGTTCACCAATTTGAAGCTAGGTTTCTTCCCTGGTCTTTAGAAGTTCTTATTAGGCTCCAAATGGCAGCATCCTCTATTGATTGTTACAGCTTTTACTCAGGATCTGAGATGAGGTTCCCTCAGGGTAAAATAAGAGACACTGGGGTCATACACATAAAAGTACTCCTCCCCTAAAATAGCTAAGCAGTATCACAAGCTCAGCTATGTGTCTTTCCAACAATCTCCTATATCAAGGTGAGCTTTCTACTCAGGGTGTTACTAGAAGTTCCTGGAGTACAAGGGATCAATTCCACAGTCATCTCCCCATTTCTCCTAGAATCCCACAGGCAAAGGCTCTTTGTTTATTGAATGATGTTATACAAAGTAGAGAAAACACCTACTGACTTAAAGAGAGAGAGAAAAAGAAACTTAAGTCAGTGTCCTGGGCTTCAGTAAAGAGAAAATAAAGAAAAAAACTAAACATGAAATCAGCTAACATTTAGGACTTTTCTGTAGGAGTGAATGTTTCTCCCAAATAGAGAGGTCAGTGGGCTGCCACGTCACAGCTATTCTATGAGCTAGAACATTTTGCTCCTTAGTATAATGAAACTTACAAATAAAGCTGAATTCTGAGTTGTTTCCAAAGGGAAGATCATGCAGTCTTCTTTGGTGGAATGTCAAGACGTAAGGGGAAAACGAGATCATCAATAAACAAATGCACAAAACTGAATCATGGAATTCTTTTTTTTGTGGACAAGCCGGTCTTTATTTCAAGCCCTATGTTAGGAAGTCACTGCTTCTCCTCATTATAAATAACTTGGTATTTGGAGGCCACCACTTGCAATGGTGTGTAAGAATCTCTGTCTGCTTCCCCCTATTGTGCACCCATCCCGTACCATTTGTTTGCATTCTGCTTGTCAAGCATGCACATTTGACTTTGCTAGATCTGTGGGAAGGGGGAGAAGACCCAGCAACCACACAAAGCTCAACACAAAACTGAAAGTGCTAACATTGCCCGAAAAGCTTAGTACCTGCAATAGCTCCCAGAAACATAATACTCCATTAGGCCATAGCAAAAATGCACTTCCTTACTTCCTCACAGAGACAGAATAGGTAAATTAAAAGAAAAAGAAGTAAAATTGCCCCATACCTAGATAGTTGTGATTTTTATTTCATTCATATCCATTTCCAAAAGATACATGTAAATAAAGGAGGTAGATAAGAATAGAGCTCGATAAAAACCAAGTTGTCAAATGGGCAAAGCATAGCAAGTTAGTAAGGACTTGGACAAAATGAACCAGAGATCTTCATCTAGCTCGACCTTTGGTTCCCAACTGAATTACTCCTCTTACTCTATTCAGGGACTTTCAGAAGGCCTGTTGCTGCAGCGGTACCATAAGAGCTTTGTATTTCATTTTTAAGAATTCCAAGGTCCATGAAGCAAAGAGCAGGCTGCTCTTTGGAACTTCACGTGGAAGAAAACTTGCATTTAAATTGCTTTTAAGCTTCTCTTCTGAAGTCATTTTAATGCTACAAGATGAAAACTAAATATATACAAAACAAAATATTTAGTCAGACATGGTGGCGCACGCTTGTAATCCCAGTACTTGGGAGGCTGAGACCGGAGGATCTGGGTTCTCGGCTAGCCTGAGCTACTTAGTGAGGCCCTCCACAACTTAGTGAGACCCTGTTTCAAAATTAAAGAATAAAAAATAGGGCTGGGGGTGTAGCTTGGAGGTAGAATGCCCCTGGGTTCAATCTCCAGTACCACAAAAAAAATATTTGTATTGCTGAGATTTTTTTTAAGTAGGTGATGGACAACTGATATGGGTTTTATAAAGAGGTAGTATCTCTCTCACTATCTGGGCTGCACTCTAAGCCTTTAAATTCCACAGGACATAGGATTCCAGAGTGAACCTCCAGCTCTGAACAGTTTCCTACAGATCTGTTTGTGGCAACTATATTTCTTGGAACTTAGTGTTGGGTTTTTTGTTTAAATCTCACCCCACCCACACCACCGCATGACTGCATAATGCAATTCTTTCAGTCTTTGCCCTGAGCACACATTAAGCAATCCAACTCCTACACTTAGAATCTCACCAAAAAGAAGAAGGAAAGAGAGGGGAGGCAGGGAGGGAGGAGGGGAAGGAGTCAAAGAAGGGGCTGGGAGGAAAATAGAAATTTTTTATGTATGAACCCCAAAGAATTTCACTTTATATGACATCTAATGATGAAATAATACAGATTCTTTTAATATTTTAAAATAGAGGTAAAATGTTTGGGCTTTTTTTATTATTACTATTGCTTATGTTCCTTTTTAAAGGCCTATCAAAGGCATGCAATAAACACTGGAAATCATCCATCTCTCCAAAAAGAGAACCGTTAAATATTTTGGAAGTAAACTTTCAATTGGCATCTTTCAAAACACTTATTTCCAAAACTCTTCAAGTTAGAATTACAATTGTCTGGAACCCCATCTGTCAGTAAGCAAAGCATCAGAGTCTTTACTTCATGGTGCAATGGGCCGAAGGGCAGAATCACCGACAGCTGGCTGGTTCCTTGCTTTGCCATGTAAATCCACTTTAACATAGCTGGCTTGCACCCTCACTTTTGGGATGATGGCTCATCCCAGAAGCTAATCTAATTGGATAAGCTTATAGAATATTTCCATAATGACAAAAAATCAGACCAAGTCTTCCACGATTTCCATAGTTGGTCTAATGGAAAGTCTCTAGGACAGGGAGTGTTAGCATTTGATGAATCAGTGCCCTGCCCAGATCAGTAAGTCCATCCTGCCTCAGTGTCCCCATGTTGGAAATGCAGACATCTGAGAGCTTCCTGGTCATGGGGAAGGATGAGACTGGTCTTTCTCTAGAACAAGTCAATTACAATATGAAATATATGTAGAAAGATGCACACAGCAAATGGGAAAGCACTGAAATAAATAATAATGTGCCTGGAAAATTCAATATGCTTTCAAAGAACTGGACTTGTTCAATAACAGAATTGAACAGTAGTAATAATAATAAACTTGCTAGTTATGAAACATCTGTTATGACCCATGACCATGTTTACCTAAATATTCATTTGATCTTGATATAAAAATTTTATAAGATATGTGGTATTTCCATCAGTTTATACCTAAGGAAACAGACTCTCTGACATATTAAGCAATTTTCCTTAGTTCACCCACCTAGGAAGTGGAAAAGTTGGAAAATAAGCCCATGTCCTTCTAATTCCAAAACCATCAATATGTATTAACTTTCTCATGGAAGAGAACCAAGGTTTAAAGCCAGATGTGGTGGTGCATGCCTGTAATTTCAATACTTGGGAGGCTGAGACAGGAGGGTTGCAGATTCAAAGGCAGCCTCAGCTACTTAGCGAGACCCTGTTTCAGAATAAAAAATAAAGGACTGAAGGTATAGATTGGAGGTAGAATGTCTCTGGTTTCAATCCCCAATACCAAAAGATATATATAGAGAGAGACACCCAAGGTTTTGATGTACATGACTTAGCCAAGGATCATTAATAAATATATAAAGACAGATGCCGGGCGTGGTGGCACACGCTTGTAATCCCAGTACTTTGGGAGGCGGAGACCGGAGAATCCAGGTTCGCGGCCAGCCTCAGCTCGCTCTCTCTCTCTCTCTCTCTCTCTCTCTACCTAGTGAGGCCCTCCACAACTTCGTGAGACCCGGTTTCAAAATAAAGCATAAAAAAATAGGGCTGGAGGTGTAGCACGGAGGTAGAACGCCCCTGGGTTCAAGCCCCGGTACCACAAAAAAATAAAAAAATAATATATATAAAGACAGATATATTTCTCATATGTATGCATATATGTGCAGTTTTTTAAAACTACATACCTCTCATAATAAACTGGGGATTTATGAACCTGTGTGTGACAACATGGTAGTACGTCATCCTGTCATCTGCTAAGGAATCTGTACCTAGAAAGTGTATTCAGTTTGTCTGTGATGAGCTAGAAAATCAGGGGCTAAGATTGTACAATGTCCCCTCTACTTCCCCACTTCTACCCCTGACTCATTCTCTTCATTAATTAATTCCTGTTTGTCCAAATTGAAACACTCAAACACAGTTCAGCTGTCCTTTCTGTTAGGAGGACTTAGCTGACCCTAAGTCTAACTTGGTCTAACTTTGATACCTTTTCACTCTTCTCCAAGTGTGTATTTACTTGTCTTCTGTTTACTTCCTGTTTTCTCCAATAAAAAGAGCCTATTGTCTTATTTATCTTTGTCTCTGGCACACAGCATGATGTCAATTACAGTCAGTAGATGTATGGATGGATGCAAGATCAAATGATCAGAATAGAGTACCAGGCTTCCATTCAGAGGAGGCAGCCCTTTATAATAATTCCATATCCAATTCCCAAACTGCATTCCTGTGCATGGCCAAACTGTCCTTTGAAACTTAAGGTATTTGAGATCTAAATATTAGCACCTGGAATCCCCATGCCCAAATTTGGGAGCCTGGTAGAACTATGTAACCAATAGCTTCTTCATGGGGAAAACAGCTCCTTAAGGACCAATTTCAACTTCTCCATTTGCATTTATAATCCCAGCATAAATATAAGGGAATTTATTTTGCTCTGCCAACAAAAACTGGGATTTGAACTTAAGGAGAAAGAAAAAAAGAAATTTCAGCAAAAAGAAGGGACACCACTCAATATTTCTTTTTGCAAATCTAGGACAAAAATTTTCAAGCACTCAGATGCCAAAACTTGTAACCAACTACTCTTTAAACTAAAATCACAAACTTCTAGAAAAACAACTTTTCAAACAAAGGAAAACCAAATTTTTCAAGTTCAAAAAGCAGCTGAGTACACACAGAAACCACCTAGATAATTTTAAGCACACTGTATAATATGTACTGTCACATATTATGAGCACCATCCAGAATCCTTTTGATTTCAAGAGCAACTTTGGGTCCAAATATTTTAAATATCATGTTGAAGCAACTGGCTAAAAATGAAAGTGTCAAGTGAAGGTTCAGCAGTGGAAAAGCATTAAAAAAAAAAACAAATCTGAAAACAATATGAGGGAAGGGCGGCTTCCTTGCACTGCGAACAAAGGAAGGAAAGTGAGTAAGGGCACTGGTCCTCAGCAAACACTCTTACTCAGAACAAACACACTTCAAGTCCAACCCCATAGCCCCTTCCATTCTGCTCTCTGGTGCACGCTGTACCAGGGTACGAGCACCACAAAGTTTGGACGTACTATGATTAATTTATGGAGGAAAGTGCCTTGTGCTAAAGCACCCAGAGTACTTGACCCTTGTGGAATGCTAATATGGACTGTTTCACCTCCTGCTTTTTCTCTAGTTTGTTTTTCATTTTCAATTTTGTTTTGATGAGAAGAGGGTCCGTAGGGCCTCACACATGCTAGACAAGTGTTCCACCATCAAACTATATCCTCAGGGGCCGGCATGGTGGCACATGCTTGTAATCCCAGTACTTGGAAGGCAGAGACTGGAGGATCCAGGTTCGCGGCCAGCCTCAGCTACTTAGTGAGGCCCTCTGCAACTTCGTGAGACCTGGTTTCAAAAATAAAGGATAAAAAATAGGGCTGGGGGTGTAGCTCAGAGGTAGAATGCCCCTGGGTTCAATCCCCAGTACTGCCAAAAAAAAAAAACCAAAAACTATATCCTCAGCCCCTTTGCTAATTTAAAGCGAAAGTAATATCTTTTATGGTGCCGGTTATCTTCAGGTCCATTTGTAAACTGAGGAAGAAGGAACTAAGATACAAGATCACAAATATATTAAATATCAACTCCACGTGTTATATGGACATAAAAAATAAATAAATTATGGAGCATTTTCAGTTGGTTGGATGGGTATTCAGAGAGATTATTTGCTGTGTGTTTGGTTTGTTAATAGGTTCTTTTTATCTTTGGTTATTTTTGATAGGGTATTAGATAACTGAGACTGTGTTCAGAAAACAGCTACATCTTTTATCTGCAAAAGTCAAACAATTGGTTTAGCTAAATATCCTTTTCCACTAAATGGAGCAGTTGTTTGACCTCTGAGAAATTCATCCTGAAAGAACTGTACAAATCTTCAAAGAGAAGGTAGGATGCTTAACCACACACGCCATTCTTTTAATTGTTAAAAATTTTTGCATCAATTTTGTATTGATGTACCTTTGGAATACTTCAACTACAGAAAAGTTATGGTCTAGCCAGGCGTGGTGGCGCACGCCGGAGGATCTGGGTTCGTGGCCAGCCTCAGCTACTTAGTGAGGCCCTCCGCAACTTAGTGAGAACCTGTTTCAAAATAAAAAGAATAAAAAATAGGGCTGGGGGTGTAGCTCAAAGTTCAAATGCCCCTGGGTCCAATCCCCAGTACCACAAAAAAAAAAGAAAAGTTATGGTCTAATCTACAAGCAAATTTTTAAGAAAAAATGGTTGTAGACTATGTCCAGTCTTAAAAAATGATTCACAAATCATTAAAATGATCACGTTTGCATGTCATGCATAATGTATTATCCAAGGCATACATGATATACGTGGGTAAGCCTCATGCTCTGGTATCTCATTGTGGCTAAGGAAAATTAGATGCAGGATGGTATAGAGCACTAATATGGAGCTTTGGGACCAAACAGCCCTGGATTAAAATCCTGGTTTCATTGCATACTGTGTCTATAACACCTTGGTAGTTTGGTTAATCTTTTGGAGTGTCAGTTTCTCAATCCATATAACTTCTATTATCCTATTACACGTCAGAGTTACTATAGTTAACAATAATATATTGTATATTGAAAAATAGCTTAAAAAGAAGACTTTTTATCTTCCCATCACAAAGAAATGGTAAATGTTTGTGATGCTGGATAAGCTAACTATCCTGATTTGATCATTATGCAATATATACATGTATCTAAAGGAATACCACATCGTACCCCATAAATATATACACCTAGTATGTGTCAAAAATAAAAATTAAAAATGCTTCCCAATCCATTAAGTAGGCCTATGATACACCTGACACATGTTGGAAAATCAAACAGATCAGGGTGAGCATTGTTCAACAATTATTTATTGAGTGTCCATTAAGTACCAGGACTTTTCTAAGCACTAGACAAAAATGCTTCACTGTGTAGAGGCTGTATTCAAGTGGAAGAAGACAGATAGACAATAAACAACAACAGAAGTGCATTTTATGGTATTGTAGAAAATAAAGGCTATGATTTTTTTAAAAAAGAGCAAGGTGAGGGGGATTGGCAGTCTCAGAGAGAGGGGTCTATGGTTTTGTCCAGTGTGGTCAAGAAGGGCCTCATTGAGAAGGGGGCATCTGGACAAAGATCTGACAAAGGTGAGGGGATGAGCTGTGCAGACAGCTGGGGAAATGAGTCCCAGGCAGAGGTAACAGAGGTCTGAGCTCAAAACATAAATTCAGGAGTCTAGACATCTAAATGGCATTAGGATAAAACTTAAAAGCTCTCTAGGGAATGTGCAGAGAAGGACAGAGGAGAAAAATCACAACTGAGCACTAGTACATGACAATGTTAAGAGGCTGAGAAAAAAGAGAAGGAACCAGAAAAGAAGGCTAAAAGGAAGAGATCAGGGACAAAGGAGTCTAGTAACTCCAAGTGAAAACAAGAAAAGGAGGGAGGAGGGAACAGCTCCACCAATGCCACGGCCAATTCAGTAAGATGAGCACCTGCCCCCGACCACATTGAAGCTCACTGGCCCTCTAAACCAAAAAGCTTAAATTGTCTAACAGGGAGATGGGTAATATTGTAGTCCTGACTCTGAAGAGGACCCTAGGATGAAAATAACGTGTGTGGTCCTCTCACTCACAGACCTCTTTGTTACTTTCCTATGGCAGTTAAATGCATCCAGGGGTCTCCTAGAGAAGGAAAGGATGAGAAAGAGCTCTCATGGTCCAGGGAGAAAAAGAGTAAAGACAAGAATAGACAAGGACTGGTTAGCACATGGAAATCTGAAGGTCAGGACTTTCCAAAGTCTTTCAGAGATACACTCTGAAAGAAACTCCCCTTCCTGGGGCCAACACCACTTCTGACCTCGGGAAGTCTGAGTGAAGAGTCAAAGGAGAATGAATACCCAGCTTCTTAACACAGCATCTGGTATCAAAATGGCTCTAGAAGCCCGACGTAATGATGTGCACCTGTAATCCACTACTTGGGAGGCTGAGACAGGAGGGTTGCAGGTTTGAGGCCAGCCTTAGTAACTTAGTAAGGCCTTGTTTCAAAGTAAAAAATAAAAAGGGCTGAGTTGTAGCTCAGAGGTAGAATGCTTCTGGGCTCAATTGCCAGTACCACAAAAAAATTTTTAAAAAGGCTGTAGAGAAGTCTTTGCACATATACATCCTAGAAATATTTGCTTCCTGACTTTGGCCTCTTTCGGTTTCATTTGATTTGACTTCTCTGTGGTTTTCAATCCAAAATCTCTTATCCAAGCTTCTCTTTTGTACTTAAGTTGGCACCTGTCCAATTCTCACCCTTCCCTCCAATTTCACCTTCTTAATGAAATTTCTTTTGGATGCCCCCCTTATTGACCATCCCCTGTGCCATCACCCTTGGGTTTTAAAGTATTTACATTGGTATGTCAAGGACTTCTTCTACTCTGCTTGCTTTGTCATTCCCATTCATTCATGTCTCAGTCAATTTTCTGCTGCTATAATAGAATACCACAGACCAGGTAAATCATGAACAACAGAGGTTTATTTGGCTCATGGTTCTGGAGGCTGGGTAGTCCAAGATCAAAGGGTCCCATCTGGGAGGACTTTTTTGCTGCATCATAACAGGTGAAAAGTACAAGAGGAGAGGAGAGGAAAAGGGGGTCAAATGTCCCTCATTTTTAACCCATTCTCATAATAACAGGCTTAACCCAGTAATAAGGGGGCACCCCCAGGACCTAGCTGCCTCTTTTTGGGGGGGTACCGGGGATTGAACCCAGGGGCATTCTACCTCCACGCTACACCCCCGGCCCTATTTTTTTTATACTTTATTTTGAAACCAGGTCTCACGAAGTTGCAGAGGGCCTCACTAGGTAGAGAGAGAGAGACAGGGGGAGACAGAGAGAGAGAGAGAAAGAGAGAGAGAGAGAGAGCTGAGGCTGGCCGCGAACCCAAATCCTCTGGTCTCCGCCT
Source organism: Glis glis (assembly GCA_004027185.1). Lineage (NCBI taxonomy): Eukaryota > Metazoa > Chordata > Mammalia > Rodentia > Gliridae > Glis > Glis glis. The sequence goes on along the minus strand of PVJS01003444.1, from coordinate 60,417 downwards.
CCCAAAGTACTGGGATTACAAGCGTGCGCCCTGCTCCTAGCTGCCTCTTAACGGCCCTGCCTCCTCATACTGTTACAGTGATGATTAAATATCAGTATGAGTTTTGGAGGTGACATTCAAACCATAGCAACCCCCTTTTGGCCTCGGTTCAGACCTCCTGAAGGTTAGGGAGAATCTGAGGACCTTTCCTTTTATGGAACACTGACAATTCCAAATTTTTAACATTTTTTTCCACAGGCACTCACACTTCAGATTTCCTACCTTCCTAATAGATCTTCCTACCTAATTCTCCCTCTTCCTATGTCTTCTAAGAAAGGCTGACAGTATTATTCTTCTGAAATATAAATCTGATCTTTTTTCTTCCACTTTCCTCATCTACTTTCCATGAGCATCAAGTGCTATGTACACATGTATATTTCTATATCTTTCTATCTAATTCTTTCTGCTAAAAGCAAGACAATCTTTCTGGACCTCTAACACAGTATGTTTCCCTCCCTCTCATGATTAGAAATGTCTTTGTACCACAAAAAAAAAGAAATGTCTTTTCTGCTTTTCAGTTCAGCTTTTTCCCTTTTTTCCGTGGTAGCTTTCCCACAACTCACATTAATTTCTATCTTGTGATTAATTTTGCACTTACTGTTTATGCCATGCACTATACCACATTATCTTGGTCTCAAACAGTACAATCCTCAGCACTCTGTTTTATCAGCAATGGTTGGTTCACTGTTTTTTTGTCCTCTAATTGTTCAAGCATGTTTCTTATCTCTCCAACCAATGGTAAATTTACTGTAAAGAGGGACACTATCTCCATGTTTTTCATACCCCTTAACTCCTAATCTAAGGTCAGGTAATGAATTGTGATTTTTAACACTTACCATGCTCATTTACACCAGTTGGCAAACAACAAAATATTTAGTAAAACTGGCTTAATAAGATAATTGTGAGCAGATAGAGCTCTATTATTTATCTGTTTTACAAGTGGATGCGGGATCTCTAGACTATGACTTGTGAAATATAATTCTAGGTATTTTGTGATCCAGCTAGCTTATAGAGATATAGTAAATTTTACAAATCCTCCTGAGACTTCTTTCCTAAACTCCAAACTCCACATTCAATTGCCTATTCAACATATCCATGTGGGTAACTAATTGACTTGTTGAAAACAGAGCTCTTGGTATTTGTCCCCACTCTTTAAAAAATCATCAATTTCTCAATTGATGGCAACTTCTCTTTGCTCAGGTCAAGAGTCTAAGAGTTATCTAGAATCTTCTCTTCCTTTCAAACCCTTTATCCAATCTTAGGAAATCCTATTAGTTCTACAAAGAGGATTAAAATATACCCACAGTTCAAACAATTCCCACCCTCTTTGTTACCACCTTAGACCAAGCCACCATCATCTCCCATCATCATATCTTGCTGCAGCAGCATCCTATCTAATCTCTTCTTCCACTGTTGCAAAACTCTCCTCTACTCAAGACATCTCAGTGGTGTCTCACCACACACAAGGTGAAAGTTAAAGTCCTTATAAGGGCCTACAAGATTGTGCATGGATTGGGACCGGTTACATCTCCAGTCACATCTCCTGTTACTCTTCCCTCAGTCCCCTCTCTGACCCCACTCGCCTTATTCTTACAACATGCCAAGAATGGCCCGCCATGTGGCCTTTGCACAGTCTTTTCCCCATCTGCCCTTTCCCTTGACATCCCCGTGGCTAACTTCCACTCTCCTGTAAGGCCTCATTCAGATGCTCCCTTCTCATTGAAGCTAGCTTAATGACCCAATTCTAAATTGGAATCTTTAGTCTCCTTTCCTACTCTTTCTTTCCATAGCTTCATCACTGTGACTGTCATGAGAAAGTGCCTCTCAGACATCCAACTACAGAAGCAAAACTGACCAAGGGTCCTGGATTTTGCATTCTGAAATCTATCCCTGTGTTTACAACCAGGCAGTGTTTTCCAGGGGTTGCTCCTAGCCAATGATTGAGCAAGGCAGGAATGCTAAAGTAGGCTCGTTCCAGGGAGATACGGGACCACTTTGGTAGCTGACTGTGGCTCTAGGACTCTCTGATGGCCTTGCCAAAATCCTTTAGACCGCACTGCAGTTTGAGCTGTTTCCAGCAACTTTCTCTACCTCTGTCTTTCACCTGAGTTTCCCAGACTATTCCAGCTCCAGCCTTTTCTGCCTACCTCCCTCTTTTCTCTCATATATTTATTTCTCCTAATAAAATTTTGTACGTTCAACTCATCTTGACATTGTTTCTCGGAGGACTCAGAAAAACATAACTGCCTTCTCACTTACTACATTCTTCTTATTTATTATATCTATCTTTTATTGCCTACCACAATATAAATTCCAGGAGAGCAGGCATTCTATTCATTTATGTATCCCAAACATTTAGCACAGTGTCTGACAGGTGCTTAATACAGGAAGGATGAATGAATAATGAATGCTCTAGAAATATTAGCAACTCTTTATATCATGAACTAGACAAATGAATAAACACATGATAATACCAATCAGCTCTCACAACTTTGCTCCTTCCTAAATTCAGTGTCTCAGTGTCTACACACACACACACACACATACACACACACACACACACACACACACACACACACACACACTGCTTTACCAGAAAACCACTGGGATTTCCTATAGCAGAAATGAGATTTGAAAAATAAATTGATTTTAGGAAAAGATCCAGATTAATAACTGGATGACTGCCCATCTGTTCTGGGCAGCAAATATGCAATTCTGACTGAGACACTTACCACTACTCCTTTATCAGCCAGGATCTGCAGATGAACAAAATCAAAAGTTTTGAAGATTTGATTTTTTTAAGCTTAAATATCCATCCAGTAATAACGAATTTGGCCCACACCTAATCAATTCTTCTATCCTCTAGTTCCTCAAAATATCTCTTCTGAGGATGTAAAAAGCAAGGATAAACTACTTTGAAGTATGATTTCAGACTCTTAGGACTGGTGAGTTTAATCTCAGGGTGACCAACTCAGAATCTGGGCTCTGTGACTGGGGAACTCCAAATAACAATATGGAGAAATCTTACTTCACTGGAGCCCTAAATGTCTCCAAGAAGAACCCCCACAAGGTTCTGCCTGAGGTTTTCCACCAGCTGGAAGTATTCTGGGAGCTAGATGTAAAATGGCGGGGCCCAGCTCTTTCTCATAAATACCGACTTAACCATCAGCCTGCGCCCTGTGTCCTGGGCGCAGGACAACAGCCTTGATGAATGGCTGTTGCAAAGCCAGACAGCCCAGGTTCCAATCTTGGCTTTGCTCTTTACTAGCTATGTGGCAAACTACCTCGCTGAGCCTGTTGCCTCATTTTCAAAATAGGGATAACATACCTATTTTTCAGTCCTTTGCAAGATAAATAAGTTATAACTCATTTGCCTATAGAGAATACTCAGTAAATATTAACTATTACTAATATCAAAAACACAAAGGAAATTAAACTATAAGTTTCATGCTTGGTTTGTCCTTTTAACCTCCTCAGCTAGTTGATATGAAAGTGCTTGATAGTAACCAAACACATAATAATAGGTAGATGGTAATTAGGGTATACTACATCAAAATTAAAGAGCTGGTAAGGGAAAGAAAACACAGTCAAATGCAAAGCTTCCTGGTCTCTGCTTTGCCCGAAGAGTTCCACTGGGCTTCACTGTCTTTTTCCTAAGGGCGAGGGAATGTCCACACAGTGCCGGGAGGCAGGCAGTTACGGAATGTCTCATCACACTTTCAAAGGCTCAGTCCTTTCTCTTGCGTAACTGGTGAGGTCAAAATGGACACCTTCATGAGCACTGAGACTGTCATTTCTGAACAAGATCCAAGAAAAAATTGCATTCCGTAGAAATCCAAGCCGGGCACCAGCAGAGGCTGGCTCTTACTGTTTAAACCACACTGGTCACTCCTGGGGGCCTAGCTTTTTAATACTGTCACCTTAACACCTTTGAGTTCTCCACGACCTACGATTCCAAAGTTTACGACAACCTGGGGGGGGTGGAAGAGGAGGGCAACCTGCTGTAAATTGACCATTATATGCAGTTCTAAAGTAACTATAGAAGTTTCTGTGATTACCTGAGGCCAAGCAGAGGGAGAAAGGCAAACAAGTAACTTGGCACCTCTGCCCAGTCAAGGTGAAGCTCTCTTTGTGAGCCTGGAGTGACAGTGCAGGTGAACTAACTTCATACAAACACACACAGTCCCCCACATAAGGGGACAGCTGTGTGTTGCCAGAGCCAAGTGATTAACACTCAGCTGCTTAGCTCCCCCTGCCACTCCTGGAAACTAATGAATTGGGTAAGGAACAGTTAATAAGAAAATGTGCCTTGCTAACTGCGCACATTACAACAAAGAGTTGGCAGCTCCTGAAGGAAAAGGGCTTGTGCCGCTGCCGTTCAAACTTGTCAGTCAACCCGTGCCAGCAGCCTCAGCGTCTGCCTCCCCAGCTCACCCTCATTACATGTGTCTGTCTGGCCCGATCTGTGCATCTGCTCAGAGACGCTCCTGACAACTCGGGAATTTCTCCGTTTCTCCCCAGTGCAAAGAGTGGATCTCTCCCTGCTTCTCTTCTGTCACCCTCTCCTCTCCCCAAGGAGGCTCTTTGATTTATGGTAGCTTTGGACTTCCTTCAGCGGCTGCCTGTCCTTGACTTCTAGAATGGAAGAAGCGGAGCTGGTGAAGGGAAGACTCCAGGCCATCACAGTAAGTGTGCACACAGTTATAACTCATTAAGGTGGTTACTTAGAGGAACAGCACGGGTTGCTGGTTGCCTGGCTCTGTCACTGAGCCCCCGTAGGTAGGAAAACAGATCTGTCAGCCTCTGTGGACATATCTCTGCTTCTCTTAACCCTGTGACCCTCTGCAACTCTTGGGCTTCAGAACCTGAGTGAAGGGCAAATCTTTCTGATTTTCACTGAAGGTTCCTACATTTTAAGCAGCAATCAAAAGCTCTTAAGGCAATTTGGTTAGCTATCATTCACCTTCTGTGTACCTTTAAAAATACAGTTTCTCTTTAAATTTCTATTTGACAGACATTAGACTGAAAAACAGATCCCAGCTTGGAAACTTTTTAAGCAATGAATGCAGCAAAAGTTCCAGGCTCTTAAAAGGGGAAGAGAAAAAGAAATAAAGCAAATAACCTGAAATTTTTTATTTCTAGTGTCGTAGTATGTTCCAGAAAGCCTCACAATTAGAATGAATGTTGCTATAGTTCAGCTAAGCACTGAACAAGAGAAAAGTAGGTAGAAGCACGTATCAGATTAATTCTCAGAGATCAGTTTCCAGCACAGTCATAAACCGAATAAGATCCTGATAGAGGAATGCAGTGCATGCCGTGGATTTGGAAAATATTTCTTTAATGCCGGGAAAGAAAATAGTGCATTTTTGTTGTTTGTTCTGGGAAAAAGTCAAAGTAAGAAATGAATTACTGTTTGTAAATGATCCAGCCATTTTTTTTACATTTTTTACAATGCTAAATTTGGCAGTAACCCGGAAATCTGTAACACAATCATTTATCAGTAGCTACAACTTTTAATACAACTTTTTAAGGGGAAAAAATCTTTAGAAATCAACATCCTAATTTCTCACTTTTTTTGCAACTGAAATGAGCTGTCAGGAAGAAATAAGTACTTTTTAAAAAATCTGATGCTAAATCAGGGTAGGTAGGAGGATATTTTTCTCTACTCTTCAAATTTTTATAGCACAACTAATAACGCTAATTATAATTTAGGGCTTTTATTAAATGGATACAATGTCTCAGTTCTACCCATACAATTTATTGAATCCCGGATAGGATTCAATAGTGCATTTTTGTTGTTTTGGTAGGATTCAATAAATTAAAATGTTTTCTTAGCCAGTGGTGAGGAACCAGTAGTCCATTGATGGGGTTGGCACTTTTCCATAAGACAATACTTTTTTAAATGTCTAACTTCTACTTTTTATATTTTCCTTTCTTCTGAGAGCCTTGGCTGGGGTTGTTGTTTGTTTTGTTTTTTTGTTAAACCCAGCCACCCTTTCAGCTGTTGAAGGGACAGGAACTCTGCTCTGCTCTGTTGTTTTTGGCATGGGCCTTTTACATTACAGCTGTTGTCTAAAGGTTGCTTGACTAGACTGTGTGCGTCGGTCATGTGGTCACAAGCCCCATGTTTTCTAATGCTTCTATCTCCTAATTAACTAAATGAAATCATGTGCTCTATGAAAGACACAAGCAGACACTTCCATCTTTTCCTTTTGGAATTGGGGCACACCCTAGTTTAAGCCCTTGCTACCTCCAGCGCACCTCAAAACTCTTACTGAAGCAACACATGTTCCAAAGATATGGCTGCATGCAGTCATCCAGGAAAACTGGGAATTTTGACCGAGGGCCAAACGCGAATAGAACCATAATACCTTAACAGCAGTCAAGTTGATAGGCAGGTTCCTAAAGACATATGTTTTAGGATGATTAAAAAAATAAAAAACAAAGGAAAAAAACCCTGCTTTGGGGATTATTCCATTAGACTAAACAGATCTCATTAGAAAAAATTAAGCAAATCTCCAAAGTAAGGTCACAAAGTAATTATAGTTGACAAGCAATATACTTGTATAAAAATTGTAGGGAAAAATGGAAAACATTTATGGGAACAAATTCCCACTAGCCTACACCTCACCAGGCTAAATCCAGTCACATTTGTCACCACCTAGAGGGAAAATGAGCAGTGGTGTGTCCATGGAAACAACACATCCACCCCCTCCCTCCTGGACGCCCTGGGAAATGCCAACTCTCTCCACCCTGGCCCTACCCGGGAAGCCAGCACACTAGTCCCAGTCTTCCTGAGAAAATGAGAACGCATAGTATGCAGGGCGCTTGCAAGGGTTATTTCATTTTTGGAAATACTAATAATCTTCAGAATCTCTGACCTGGATGAAAACTCAAGGACAATCTTTTCATAACTGTTTTCTACATTGAAATAATTTTCATATATTTCAAGAACAAAATCAGAAGGCAATTACCCAATGTACCAAGACACAGTGACTCACAGACTTGACTTTGGAAGAAAAAAAAAGTTTACACTCTAAGATCTGTTTGATTTTTTATTATTATTATTATTAAAATGTGTTCCTCCAATTCCTGGCTATACAATGAAATAATTTTCATGGCTTATTTATTCTACCTGGTTTGGAGTGCCTGAAAAGTCATTATCTCCACTGCAAAGAATTGAAAATAAACAAATATGCCTTAATTTGACAGAACCAAGGGACAATATTCCTCGAAAAAAATTAAAAACATTAAGTAAATGAAATGTGGATGGAGGCTCTCAAATAGAAAACTAAATTACTATGATGGTGCCATTTGTTTCTTGTATCAGTAAGTTGAATTTTAGGTCAGTCAGAAGTCTTCTAAAAGACTTCTAAAAGAAGGCGAAATTATGAAAGTACTCAGAACAAATACTTAAAAGAAGGCACTTCAGAGCCAGGTGTGGTGGCACACGCCTGCAATTCCAGTACTTAGGAGTCTGAGACAGAAGGATCACAGGTTCGAGGCCAGCCTCAGCAACTTAGTAAGACCCTGTTTCTAAATAAAAAAATAAAATTGGGCTGGAGGTGTAGCTCAGAGGTAGAATGCCCCTGGGTTCAATCCCCAGTACCAAAATAAGTAAATAAAAGAAAGCACTTGAGTTGGGGTGAATCAAATATAGACTGTACTTAATTACTAACTTTCATGTTCTTCCTTCTTTATCCATGCACCAACTCTTCCTCTACTAAATGAATGAACCTCTCAACCAAAGAATTCAGTTTTCAACTATAATTTGAAAATAGGGCTGCTTCAAACTGGTTAAATATATGTTTCATATCTTAAAAGTCTCTCAAGGCTATTTTCAAGTTAGTACATATTTTAACAAATAGCTGATTTTTATACAAAGGGAGAGCTATGGAAGTAGACTAGTTATTTGAAATTCACTTCTACAGTTACTGGAACTGATGACACCAATGTTCCCAGCACTTTTGAAAGGAGCGGGATGAAGGACTGAATGTATCAGTGACAAAGTTGTCTCAACAGAGTTTTTCTGTAGACGTGAACATGGCCCACCCTGAGGAACAGTGAGAAGCCCCATGCGGATTCCATGGGGAACAGAGAGATCCCCTAGGATGTGTAACACTGCATATACCTTTGACATCCTCCCCACAAAGGAACACATTGTCTTATCTCCCTTCCTATGGGGATGTTGGAAAAAAAGTTCCTAATACGGCTATGCTCAAACTAACAAATTCCTGGGTCATAAACTTACCCTGGCATTTGTGAGGCCCAGATTAGAATGAAAATGTGACAGCATTTGTTCAAAAAGTAAACAAAATTTCCAGATGGTAACACCAAAGTCTTAAACTAAGAGCTGGACCCTTTGAAGCATGATGCCTGGTGTGACTTCACAAGTCACATGCCCAGGAAGCCAACCCTGCTTTTAGACTCCAGGCCAGCCATATAGATTTCTCCCTATTCATTCTACCTACACAAATGAAAGAGTGAGAATGAGCAGTCTAGCCTGGATCTCCACCAAAAGTATAACTTAGACCCTTGTTTGAACCATTGTATTACTTAGAGTTCTAAGACCTTAAAGTACTAGTGGTTAAAAGAATGCCTAACACCCCATTGTTGGCCAGCATACCTCATAGTTAAGACAAAGTTACAAAAGCAACTTCCAATTTGTCATGACCACTCAAAGACAGCCACAGGAAGATGGTAAATGAAGATGTAGCAACCTCCCAAACAAAGAAGCCCATGACAGAGCATTCAAACAATAAAGCCTGTGCACAGTTTTCCACAGTGCTGCACAAGATTACATGTTTCCTCCAGAAAGGGAAAGATTTCTTCAAACAAACATGCTAGGCCACATTTCTTTGCCAAACATAATAGCCCACCCATAAAGGAGACCATGTGATGAAGTACAATAATTTTGATAGCTCATTAAGGAAACTGCTTTTTGATAATGGAGGAAGGTTTTTCCAGTATGCTACTGAATGATAAAGTTACCTTGCTAGATCCTCTACTGACAAACATCCCCAGGAACTTTCTGGACATTATTGGATGATCAAAAGAAAAAATCTGCCTCTTTGAAAATAAAAAATTTTAATTCATTTAAATGGCAGTAATATCGTTTTGTGAAGAGACTCTGAAAATTTACTGTCTTAAGTTCCTTCACCCAGAACTATGTGGGGTATATACTCTCTCTCTCTCTCTCTCTCTCTCTCTCTCTCTCTCTCTCTCTCCCCCTTTCTTCCTTCCTTCCTTTAGTTTATCTTGGTACTGGGAATTGAGTCCAGGAGCATTTTGTCATTTGACGAGACTCCCAACCCCTTTTATTTTTTTATTTTGAAATAGGTTCTAGCTAGGTTACTGCAAGTCTTGCTAAATTGCTGAGGCTGGCCTCAAACCTGTGATCCTCATGACTCAACCTCCCCAGTACTGGAATGTATACTTTCCTAAAACATAATCAAAGGAGTTTGAGAGTAAGATCTCTGGTTACGGTTTTTCACAAAGTCCTTGGGACTGAGAGGATTTGGCCACTTAAGAACTAGGTTATCCTCTGAAGCTCCCAATGGAAATCAAACCAGCTTCTGTCCTGAGCGCCAGGTTTTCAGTGTGCAAGTGCAGCAGTCATTGACAGTGGAGCAGCACCGCGAGAGGAGCGTGACAGCTGTTCCTGATCAACCCTGCTAATGAACCTAGAACAGAATGTGCATCTCCTAGAACTGTGAGACTACCAACAATAACAGCTCCCGTGCTTACATAGCACCTAGACTCTAAAAAATAAAAACCTTCTGCCTCCACTCTCTCATTCATCCAAACAGTCCTACATTGTTTCTTTTCTTTTTTTTTTCTTTCTTTATTTTGGTACTAGGGATTGAACCCAGAGGCATTCTACCTCCAAGCTATACCCACAGCCCAATTTTTTAGTTGTTATTTTGAAACGGACTCTTGCTAGGTTGTTAAGGGCCTAAGTTGCTGAGGCTGGCTGCAAACCTGTGATCCTCCTGTCTCAGCCTTCCAAGTACTGGGATTACAGACATACACCACCACGTCTGACTCCTCTATGTTCAGAAGCAGATGTTACCATCTCCTTTGTATAAGTGGAAAACCTAAGGCCAAGAAAAGCTAAGGGACTGTTTAATAGTAGAACATGAATCTCTTCTTCTGTTTGTCATATTCTCCAACCACAACATCACAATAAATTCTCATAAACATCAAAACTGCAAGCTTCACCCCACTCAGAACTCCCTCAGATTCCTGTGGTTCATTCTTATAGAGAGAGTTTGAAATGAAGCAAGAAGATGGATTAAGAGTTCTGCTTCACTGAACCACATGTTCTAACCCAAATCAGTCTTCCACCCACTTTCCTCAGTCAGCCTGGAGAAGAAGGCACAGAGTATGGTGCTGTTTCAAAAGCATTTGTTATTGTTTTTAGAGGGTTGGGATGGAATCAGTCATTTTTCAGAGCATCCAATATTCCAAGGCTTTGCTGCCTCCTCCCCATTCCATTTCCATTGTAGTCTCTTCTCTTCAGCCAGGACTTTTTTTACTGGTGCATTGTAATTGTACATGACAGTGAGATTCATAGTGACACATTCATATATGCACAGACATTATTTGGTTTGTTCATCCAAGACTTCTTAAGCCTGGATATACCCAAAAAAAGTCTATGTGAATAAGTGAATGAATGAATGAATAAATGAGCAAATATAAACAAGCTGAAAAGAGGGAAAGCTAATGATTGTCTGACCTGCTAACAGATTCTTTTTTCACTGAAGACCAAGCCATCCCCCCTTAGTAATTCAGGGGTTTGTTTGTGCTTGTTGTTTATCCTTGTTCTGCTTTGTCACTATTCATCAGAACAAACAAGAAAAGAGACAAAGGAATACAAGAATAGAACACAGATGGATTCCAGCGAGATCTGTAAGAACGTATTGTAAGGCTGGAAAGAAGACTAAAATTACAGAATGAGGTTTAGAAAATTTGTGCTTCCTTTTTCTTTTCTTGTTTATTGGCACATTATGGTGAAACAATAGTGGAATCATCTCATTCATTCATTACTCCTATATATATGCATGTATGTACATTTATGTATACATATATATATATATATATATATATATATATTTATGTACATGCAGATACATGTGCATATATCTGCTTTGGGTTATAATCAAATATGACCATGCCTGATTCCCATGGCTACTAAAGAATTAGGGTATTTCAAAACTAGATGCAGAGATAATCACAGGACCCAGAGAAAACATAAGAGATTTTTCTGTCTACATTCCCATCCTCTTCACTTCATGCTCAGGAACTGTGCACCCAGCTTCTCCTAGAACGCTTCTGTACCAGGTGAATCTGTACTCTATTCCAAGTGAGAACAGCTCTCTGGGTTAAGAGTTCTGACATACAAGTGATGTGTGCATGTATGAATGTGTCACTTTGAATCTCACTATGATGTATAATTACAATGCACAAAGAAACATATTTTAAAAGGATAAAAAAGCCCCTCACACCCCCCAGAAAAAGGGTTCTGACGTGATGTACTAGAATCCAGTTTCTTTAACTTCCACTCAACCATCATGACTCTAGACACTGAAGCTATATAGCTTCATTTTCTGGATTTTGATCATTTATCAATTCATAGGCTCATTCTAGATACTCTAAAATATCAGTGTTCTTGTTGAAAGATGGAGCTAAATGGAGTGGGATTCTCAATGGGATAGAGCCCCTTGATCCTATAACACCCCTTATTTGGGAAATTGTATTTCTACTGACATGTTTGGTATACAACAAGATGTACATAAAAATCATCATTTATGCAGTTATAGAAAATTAGGTTCAACACAAGTTCTACCATCAGACCAATCTTATGACTCAAAAAAGTCAAAAGCACTCTTCCTCAGCTATAGTGTCTCTAAAGAGTAAGAATTAATTGGAAAATTCAGTAACATCATACAACAATGAACGTACAAAATCAATTGCTTTTTGAAAAACAATGGTCAGAAAACATAATGTGAAAATAGCCCATTTCCAATAGCTATAAAGTAAAAAAAAAGTAAAACCTCAAAATAATACTAGTAAAAATATTTGCCAAATTTATATGAAGAAATGTTTATGTTTATATTTTTATATTTACTAAGGAAATATGCAGGATTTATATAATAAAACTTTACTAAGTGACATTGTATACATGACCAGAAAGGCACACCATTCCTGGCTGTGTAGTTTGAATATTGAAAAATTGTCATATACTCCCAGATTTATTTTAGTTTAATGCAATTCTCTAAGGAAGCATTCTCATTTACTACTGGTTAAGGCATAAAACTAATAAAAGCAAGACAATTTGGCAAATGGCATAAGAAAAGTCAAAAACTATTTTATCCTTTCACCTAGAATTTCATTACAAGGAGCTTATACTAGAGAAAATAAGAGATACATCCAGACATGGACATGCTAAGATGTTCATAACACAACAGAATCATTTCTTATAGTAAAAAGTGAAAATAAACTCAATGTCCAAAAATAAGTATTAGCTGAATAAATATTGTGTATGTGCTAGAATAATATATACCCATTAAAAATAATTTAGAAGACCATTTAATAACATGGTACATCATTATGTTCATGATATATTAAAAGAAATGTCATATTACTCAACATATAAAACATAACCCCAACTTTATATAAATTATAATAGAGTATGCATCTACAAACCATAATATTACATTATTAATCTCTGATTATCTCTGGATAGTGATCATTACTATTGAGAAAATTTTTAAATTCCATCAAGATATACAGTTTTCTATTTGCTTATTAGGTTAGTTGACTGTCTGATGGGGGGGTTGGGATTTAGAAGGATTAAGGAATTGGTTGCGTTTTCAATTTTGTTTCTATTGGAATTAAATAAAATGATTGCAAAGTCCAACTGGAAAAATAAATGAATGCTATTAATCAAGGCATTTTTAATCATACCAATAAAAAAAGACTTGCCCAATAAAATGTTAATTTACCTCATTGGTGGGTAATTTAAACTATGCTGTACTGGCAAAATCAATAATTTGAGAAAATACATAAATAACTTGGAACCAGATCCTCACGTACATTAAAAAAATGGCAAAAGATAAAAGTTACATCCTAAATTAATAGGAAATATTTTTTGATAAAAGTTCAGATAATTAGCTAAAAATTGGGGGTAAAATAGCACCAACCATAAATCAAAATAAAACTCACCTGGATTAAAGAATTACATGTTTTTTAATCTTATAAAACTGGAAGAAAATATGGAAAATAATTACTAGCTTTAAGATATAAAAGGTATTAAAATATCAGAGCAATAAAAAACACTTCCAGTACTTCTAAAAATTATAAATAAAATTTAAAGGCAAATAAAAACTATTTACACCTAATATGGCAAACAAAGGGTTACTATCCCTAATTTAAGGAGCTCTTATAAATTGACAAGTAAATAACTAATTAGCTTACATAAAAATGAGCTGACATCACAAACAGGCAATTTTTTTAAAATCATTAATATTTTTTTAAATCATTAAAATCATTAATCTAAGGTAATTATCAATAATATTTAATTATACCAATCTCAAAAATCTCACTAAAACATCAGTGAGATACTGTATTTTGTCCTTTTCAAAGTCCTAAAGTATTTTTTACTTATATTATTCATAATTAGTAAGGGTGAGATGGTGGGCTCTGTTTTGTGGTAATCAAGACACTTTTATAAGAACAATAAAAACTCTTCATTAGAGTGTTTTAGCAATCTGTACCAAGATTTTTTAAATCATCTCTCCCCCTTAACTCAGTAACTAACTTCTAGAAACCTATGCTAAGGAAATAGAGAAAAGTGGCCCAAAATCTACATACAATTTCTTGCAATAGCAAAGATTCAAAATCTTTTGCCTAAATCTTCTGCCTAAAAGGCAGAAAAAAGTGGGAATGATTAAGCAAATGTTAATATTTTGAATAAAGTTTAATATAAAAATATTAATAAAATTTAGTCACATGGGAAATGCTCATGGCATAGTGTTAACTGAAAAAAGTGAAACAGCTGTTTGTTGGGGCCTCCTTGTGTGGTCTGTGCACATTGTATTTGTGCAAACATGTATATCTGTGGTCTGTGTGTATTAAAAAGTGACGAATAAAATGCACCACATTTTTGAGTGTAGTTTTTGCTAAAGTAGTCAAAGTCTGAGCAATTTTTTATATTTTTATTTGAAGTTGTCTAGATTTTCCAAATAGTTTACAATTAATATCCTGCAAAGTTTCAGGGTTAATACTTATTAATAATAAAGTTGATCATTAACTTGATCTATCCTCCCTATTAGCCAAGATATTTTCAAATCCTCCCTTGGTTATCTTTTATTGCATTGGTTTCCATACCTGGCTGATTGTTAAAGTCACCTGAGCCAGTTTGTAACATAACTTCCAGCCCACTCCCATTTCGTCCTTGAAATTCTGATTCAGAAAGTTCTCTTGACATTTATGTTTATATATTTGTTAAGTTTAGTTTTAGTTTTCTGTCTTCTTACAGAGCATTGGTTCAAGAAAAAAAATATTGTCACCTTCAAATAAATATTCTTTTCTGTTCACATTTCCACAAACTTGCAAAAGAGTAAGGTTAAAAAAAAAACCTTTGTTGAAAGCCACTTGGAAACCAATATATACCGCTACCCCATGATCTAGTCATCTTTGTTCCATGGTTCCTTCACCTACATGATGGTAATAAGCAAGATCCCAACCTCACAGAGATTTGGGAAAGAGTAAATAAGATGATACAGTTATGTGCTTAAGTAATTCCCAGCACACTAAAAGTTCTTAATCAATGTTAGCCATTATTACAAACCTCAACTGCAGATCTTGAAATACTTAAGACATGAGTAAGAAGTGAGTTTCACATCTTTTTGTTTGTGTTTTGTTTGTGTTTTGTTTGTGTTTTGTTTTGTTTTGTTTTGTTTTGTTTTGTTTTGTTTTGTTTTGTTTTGGTGGAGCTGGGGATAGAACCCAGAGCCTCAAGCATACTAGGCAAGTGCTATGTCCCCAGCTCGAAATCTTTGCTTTTAATAATCAAACCCTATCTCCTAGATATGCTTGTTTAACTACAACATTCCTTGTCTAAATATAATTCATTCTTCAACTTTGCCAGGGATTAACCAATAAATCCCACCAGTCTTACAATATTCATAATTTACCTTTTTCCCTCTTCCAAATATTGGGACATTGGCCACTTTCAGTCCGCTGATATCTTTTCCCTTAATCCAAGATTCCAAGGAGATTGCATAACAATATTTTTCTTCCATGTCTATAAATTTTTCTTCTCCCTGAAATGAAATTCATCAGAGACTGAAGCTTAGATCAGCTCTAGTTTAGAGGATCCGTTTCCTCTTGGGTGTTCATTTCCCTTTGAGTGAGTTCATTCTACCCTTCCCAGGATCAAGATTATTCTCCTTAGTCAGATATATGGGAACAAAACAGGTGTGGTGTTGCATGCCTTAATCCCAGTACTTGGGAGGCTGAGACAGGAGGATCGTAGGTTCGCAGACAACCTCAGAAACTTAGTGAGGCCCTCTACAACTTAGTGAGACCCTGTTTCAAAATAAAAAATAAGCCAGGCAAGGGGCGCACCCTTGTAATCCCAGTATTTGGGAGGCTGAGACAGGAGGATACGGGTTCGCGGCCAGCCTCAGCTACTTAGTAAGGCCCTCAGTAATTTAGTGTGAATCTGTTTCAAAATAAAGAATAAAAGAAAAATAGGGCTGGGGGTATAGCTCGGAGATAGAATGCTCCTGGGTTCAATCCCCAGTACCAATAAATAAATAAATAAATAAATAAATAAATAAATAAATAAATATTGCTGGAGGTGTCGCTCAGAGGTAGAATGCCCCTGGGTTCAATCCCCAGCACAAAAAAAAGGGCTGGGGGACAAAATAGGAATGGAAGAGTTCTATTTTATTCCTGTTGTTTCAATATGTTATACTATATATCTCAGCAAGAGTAGCATCCCTCTTTTTGCTCTGTTTAATATACATGCTTTTGTGACCTTGGTGTTTTTCATGTACTTCACATTTTCTCATCACCCTGGATGTTTACCTTAGTTTTACCATTAAAAACAGGTGCCACCCGCTTACCTTTATTCTTGGTGGTGTGAGGTCATTGGGAAGGTCCCAGTTAGATACTAAACTATATGTTTCAGGTTTTTCTATGGTATTTTCCTTTTTTTATCTGAAATCGTTTAATTGTGTATTCATGTTTTTATTTATAAATTCCCCATGCCTCATGACCTACCTATCTTTCCTCTAGAAATGTTTGTCCCTTTATTCAAGATTTATTTTTTTACAGTACCGGGGATTGAACCCAGGGGCATTCTACCTCCGAGTTCCACCCCCAACCCTATTTTTTTTAATTCTTTTTTTTTTTTTGCGGTACCGGGGATTGAACACAGGGGCGTTCTACCTCCGCGCTACACCCCCGGCCCTATTTTTTTTTATGCTTTATTTTGAAACCGGGTCTCACAAAGTTGCGGAGGGCCTCACTAGATAGAGAGAGAAAGAGAGAGAGAGAGGAGAGAAAGAGAGAGAGAGAGAGCGTGCACGTGTGCGCGCACGCGTGTGCTGAGGCTGGCCGCGAACCCGGATCCTCCGGTCTCCGCCTCCCGAAGTACTGGGATTACAAGCGTGCGCCACCACGCCCGGCAATATAGTTTATTTTGAAACCGTGTCTCACGAAGTTGCGGAGGGCCTCACTAAGGAGAGAGAGAGAGAGAGACCATGCCCGGCTTATTCTTTATTTTGAAACAGGGTCTCACTAAGTTGTGGAGGGCCTCACTAAATAGCTGAGGCTGGCTCCACACCCGGATCCTCCGGTCTCAGCCTCCCAAGTACTGGTATTACAAGCGTGTGCCACCACACCCAGCTTCAAGAATTTTTTTAAATCTACTTTCATTCAAAACTAGTAAACTATTACACCCCAAGTTGATTTCTAGGAATATCATGTCAGCACATCCCTTTCTTTCAAGGTCACCATTATTGACACATCCCCAGCCATCTCAGCATTGTTGGTAGTATTTAAATTAAAATAAGCATCTTCTACTATTGTTCTTTTCAGACCCCAAGCAATAAAAATATCAGCAAAGCTAGTCATTAAGTTATAAGATACTCAGCTTCTTACAGATTGAATCTGAAAATACGTGACCAGTTGAATTCTTCCATCACTGTTTTAAATTATTCTTCCTGTTTCTGGTCAGGTAGTATCTAGTGTAATAGCAGGATGCTTCTGTTTTTCTTTTCTTTTATCTAAATTTACGCAAATGCCCACAGCCATGCTTTTCCTTTCTTTTGTGGAGATAGTGCAGAGAAGTAAAAAGAGACCAGGATTGGAAACTAAGAAGGTCTGCTACTGAGTGTTGGCTCTGCTACTAAAACCTTCTTAGCAAGACACTTTCCCTCTCAACACCTTTCAACTCTTACATGTAAAGTATTTGGACCAGATGAACGCCAAATCTCTGACAACTTGCAATATCAGGACACAGCAATTGTTCTGACTTCTTGTTCCTTGTAATCTGTTTACAAAATAACACCCGCCCTTCCCTTGCTCCTTCCCATCATGTGGCCCAATTCACCAAGGTCTATTATAAATAATATCTGACTGACCCCAAAACAAGCTTCCATGTGGGCTCCCTTCCTCCTCTATTCCTTAAATGTAAGTGCTTCTTAGAAGATCTGTCTTAGCCGGGTATGGTGGCACATGCCTGTAATCCCAGTACTTGGGAGCCTGAGACAACAGGATCGCAGATTCAAGGCCATCCTCAGCAATTAGTGAGACCCTCAGCAACTTAGCAAGACCTTGTTTCAAAATAAAAAATAAAAAGGGCTGGGGGTGTAGCTTGGAAGTAGAATGCCCCAGGATCAATTCCCAGTGCCAAAAAAAATAAAGATCTGTCCTTCCCCTCCCATAAAAGACCTGTCATCATGCTGTCCTCTACTCCTTCCAGTCCCTGCCCCACACTTTAGCTCCAACTCCTCACCTCCCTCCACCTAACATCTCTGCTGTCTGCCAGATACCTCCATCAGGTCACCCCAAGGACACCTCACACTTGCTCTGAATCCATCATCTTTCATCCCAAACTCTCTCTTCCTTCTCCTGAATTTCCTATGCCTTCCCATCCATTGCTATGCATGGCAGCCTTGTGCTCCACGTGTCCTGTTCCTCTCCTGCATCCACATGTCATCAGTTGCTGAGTCCTGACAATCCAATCCCTGCTCTCTGGGACGGCCATGCCCTCAGCACTGTCTGTACCAGCTCTGCTGCAGTAGCCTAAGTGGCTACCTTTGGAGTTCTCAACTACATGAAGAGACTAATTAAACTTCTTAAAGCATGGTTTTAACTTTTTCTTTCTTTGCTCCCTAAACACCTTTCATTGCTCCTCCCTACCTCAATACATAAATAAGTTCCAGGCCCTCTTCGTGTGGTTTGGTATTCTCTATTGAAAATCTATCCTCATCCTGTTATTCTTAGTTTAATCCCTGTGTGGCAACTTAGAATGTAGACTTGTCCTGGATCATGTCCTAGTCCAGGCCTTTGTCCACATGCAGCCTATGACTTGACTGCCCTTTCTCCCTGCTCCTGAGCCCCAAGCAACTACCCCACATGCCTACTCTGGTGGCAGTTCAAAGCCTCTTCTGACCATGTAAGCTAGAACCCACCTCTCTGTCTCCCCTCAGCCCTCGCTGCACCTTCCTCATGCCGTAATCATGACAAGCATCACTATGTCTCTGAGACTTATAGTTACTTGAACAAATGATTTTCCTTTTTTATGAGAATTTGAGCTTCTTAGAGAAAGCATCTATTTCTGAAGTGTGTGTGTGTGTGTGTGTGTGTGTGTGTGTGCACGTGACTGAGGATTAAACCCAGGGGCATTGTACCTCAGAGCCACACTCCCAGCCCTTTTTATTTATTTATTTTTTGAAACATGGTCTCACTAGGTTGCTCAGTCTCTACTTGCTGAAAATTTAAACATTGCAAACCTCCTAATGTCACCTTGAATATAGATTAGTAGATAAATTCCCAAATATTGGATAAATTAGTAACTAAGTAGCTCAGAATAAATCCTACCTTCTTGACAGAATCAGGAATGTTTAAATATTCACTAATTGTTAATTGATAATATCTCCAAAAATGTATTCTTAAGTCTTGTGCTTACTTTTATCAAGTATGTGATTGTGGTGACCTCTTTGGATCACAGATGGTGATAGTAACTTTATGGTTGTACAAGGTAAACAAATTAATTTTCAAAGTAAGAGAAAACCGTTCACAGAATTGGAATTTGTGGGCATCAACTGCTAAAGTAGGCTAAATCAGGACCAAAAATCTAGGCAATTGCTCATTGGTAATTGATCACTGAGGAAGTAAGCAAAAATATAAGTTATTCAGAAGAGTTGCATTAATAAACGTCTGACATGCCAGCTCACAGCAACTATCTGTAGAGGTGCTTCAGAATCTGGGGAAATTTGGGGAAGCAGATAATATTTCATACCTATTTGTTTCATGCTATTTGAGAAGGAATTAGCTGACTTTGATAACTTCTGGTTCACTAGCAATAGAGCTAGATATAAAACTTTAGGTTGACATAGTTTATTCTGCCATATGGGAACTAAATTACCATATTATTTTCCAATAATCTTATAGATTACTATCAAATTTGACAAATCTTACTACTGATGAATATCTCATGGGGAAAAAGTACTCCTACGGTAAAATAGGATCATGTCTATAACATTACAAAATTACCTCCCCACCTATCTAGACTGATAGGAAAGAAGCATCACGTTACCTCTGAGTAGCAAAACACTGGTATCCCTTAGCAACCCTTACATAAGCCTGGTGTTGCCAAAACACTGCAGAGGCCCTGCCCTCTACCCATGACTTCCATACCTGATTACTAACCCAGAGATGAAACCAGCCCAAACTGGCAACCAACCCCTGTGGGAAGATATTGCTGGGGTCAGGGGTCACTGTCCCACACACACACTGCTCTCTTTTCTCAGGGCTGTTCAAGGAGAAGGTCAATTGTTACAGCATCCCATCTAGGGAACTGAAAATGCTCCCCTTTCTAATAAGAGGTACCACTTGTTGCTCCAGGCCTCAGTGCTTAATAATGAAAATTGTGAACAGCTTAACTAACTTCCACTCAGGGACACAGTATAGTGATCTCAAATCACCTGGGTTCCAGTCCTGGCTTCACATTTATTAGTTATGAAAACTTGGATGAGTTATCTGTCCCCAACTTCCATTTCCCCTTTTCTAAAATGAAAATTACTACAGTGTTTCTTTGTTATTAGAACTACTAAGTAAAATGGTGCCTGTAAAATACATACCAAAATGTTTGGCATAATAAATTTCAAAGGCTACCCAAATTTTCTCAATAACAGCCTCTTGTAGAGAATCAGCTCACAGAGTTTTTGTGACTAACGATTAAATTTCATCCAAAAGAAAGAAGTGATTCTAAAGACCCGTGTTTGTTGCCTAGCTATTTTTTTCCCAAAAGAACTTCTTATAAAATTTAAAAAGTAATACTGATGAAGTCATATATTCCTCCCACACACAAAGGGAAGCATGACATAAAGTTGTAGGACAATGTGCTGTTTTTCTTCAACAAATGTACCTGAACTTATACATAAAAAAAAGTTTTTCATCTTCAAAGGAATAACATCAGGAAGCCATGCACTTATTTCAATAATGCTGCCAAATATTTTTGGAACTCTTCCTTGTAAATTACCTTCTGAGTCTAGTTTAAATTCTTTGAGATGTCTTTGTTGGCAACAAGCTTTGATCCTTTGGGAGTTTTCCATTTTGAAAGCAGAGTTAAAATCAACTCTTTTAAATAAGATGGTGGCTAATGTCACCTCAGATCAAAAAGGAGGAATAAGGACTTTTGTGCATGGTTTCTCAAATGCCTGGATTGTAAACAGGAATCTCCAAAACATTTCAGATGGATGGAAGCATTGTCAGAATCACTCTGTTGCTTTCTGAGCGAATAACAGGTTATATGCATATTTACGCAAGTTTATTAAACAAATACTTCTAAACCTGTTACAGGACCTTCAACATATATTAGCCCATCTAGTGTTTGTATCTTATGAAGTAAATATTATTTCCTAATTTCATAGATGAGGTCATTGAGGCATAGACAAGCTAAGCATTTTGTCTAAGGACACAGAGCTAGTTAATGGAGGAGCCAGAAACCAAACCCAGACTGTCTGCTTAGTATATATGCTATATTTTCTAGAAAGGGCAATGTCTGTGTCCTAATGATTATTCTTTCTGTTATTGTGGGGGCATTTTCTTGAGGTAATATAATTTATGCTTGGTGAAAGATATTATATCTCTCCATGTTTTTTGTGTTTTGTTTTTTTGTGTGGTACTGGAGATTGAACCCAAGGGGCATTCTACCCCTGAGTTACATCCCCAGCCCTATTTTTTATTCTTTATTTTGAAACAGGATCTAAGGTACAGAGAGCCTCACTAAGTAGCTGAGGCTGGCCATGAACCCGGATCCTCCAGTCTCAGCCTCCCAAGTACTGGGATTACAAGCGTGCACCACCACGCCCAGCTTTTTTTTTTTTTTAATAATTGCTGAGATCCTCACTATGTTGCTGGTCTTGAACCTGCGATCCTGTCTCAGCCTCCCAAGTACTGGGATTACAGGCATCCACCACCATGCTCGGCTTCCATGATATTTTTTACCTCAGCTAATGTCAAGAAGTACTATCTGAACTCTTGTTCTCTATTGTCCCATAGCAAATTACATGAGGAAGAAGTGGTCCCACTTTCCAGCTTCCTAGCTGGCTAGTGATCCGGAGGCTATCCTGTTTTTCCACTTGTGTAGACCTTTCACCCAGCAGCTTCTTCAACTTTGTGAAATGTCTCCTCATGCCTGTTTCAAAACTCCCTCCTTGAAATCATCTTTTCCATTGCACCACTCAGTTGGTTAATCTCATAAGAAGGAAAGAAACAAAGAGAGGGTAGGGAAGGAAAGGGATTGAAATATTTCCAAGTTCTCTTTGATAAAACAATTTTTCACATTATTTCCCATATGCAAAATGCTTTCACCCTCTCCCTTTTCTCTCCTTTGATTTGAAATCTGAGTTTCCAAAGCAGTGTCATACCAATGCCAAGGGCATGTTGCTGGCCAATCATTCAAATGACAATCCCAAGAAAACACATATAAGCAAATTTTTTAAATTAATTATGCGGAACTTTTTATTTCAGGATAAGAGAAAAATACAAGAAGAAATCTCACAGAAGCGTCTGAAAATAGAGGAAGAAAAACTAAAACACCAGCATTTGAAGGTAACATATGACTTTATTTCAATTATTTTGTATTCATATGTGCTTAATGGTACTCACACTTAAATAGTAAAGATGCTTCAGGAAAATTTCCCACATAGTTCTAGTAATATTCTAATGACCATAGAAGAAGCCAATGAGCTATATTTGCATGACATTAATACCTCCTGGCAAACATGTGGGAAGATGAAAACATGGTTTTTTTACTTCTATCCTTTGTTGCTGAATTTCCTAATTTTCCTCAGTAACCTTGAGAATTCAGCCTTGAGAATTTGGCCCTGACACAGCCTTACTGAACATCCCTAGGGAGCGGATCCAGCTAGGAAGTTCCTTTTCAAATGGATGAAAGGCCAGCCATTCCCCAGGGGTTGCAGAGCAGACAGCGTCTAGCCCGGTCAAGGATGCTTGTGTTTAAAAGCTCAGTGCAATGAATCCAATGTTGTTTGAGTATGGTTAGGGTTTCTGTTTTCTTTTGTTTTGACAGAACATGAGATCATAACCATAAATAAGTCTCCATTTTTAAAATCAGACTTTACATCTTTCACTGGGTGTGGTCATTCTGCAATTAAAGCACACTGAGTTTCAACATCTTATTACATAGCTTAGACACAGAATGCAAGCGAATGGCAAACAGGAGCTCCTTGTGAACAGGCCCAAGCAGGAAACTGTACTTATCTGGGAAGGCTGCTATCAATAGATTAAATGAATCCCCTCAATGAAACAATGCTACGTGCTCATGGGATCTCCAAATTTCAGTCAAACTTGCCAAATTCAGCTAAATCCATTTTTCTAATGGAACAAGTAACCGTATCTGGAAAGGAACAGACTTCAGGATTCCAGCTAGCCTCAGTTCTCTGGATTCTGTTGGCTTTTTTTGCCCCTTGTCAGTTGACATTTCTGTCATTTGGTGGATAGTTGCAGATCATAGTTAACTGCTATCCTTCCAATATGTCACATGGAATGTATGTAGACACACTCAAGAAATGGAGTGTGTACTCTCAGAAAACTGATGAAATGAAAACAAATTTTACCAAGTATTTCAGTGCAATTCATATGATATGAGTCAAATCCATAACAGTGTTTGAAATAGGTCATTTCTAACTCCATACACATGCACGCATGCACACACAATTTACACACAATTTGAATCTGCAGTGAACAGCTTCTTGCTTCTCAGTAAACTGATAACTCTCTAGCATTTAGCAACTGTGATCCTTGCAGAAGGGGTAGCTGAATAACAGCAGAGCTCACAGTAGAAGAAAAGGCTTAAATATCCCCTCCACTCGTGTTAGAAAGTGAGGTTCTCATAGGAAAAGCCTGACTCACTGAAAGGTCCATTTCTGAGGTGGCACTTGATTTCAGTACTTGCCAAAAACAGTCCAGAAAGTAATACAAGATCTTCCCTATTGGTTTCCTTTCTGGAACCAAGGGACCTCTTCTAATCTAATCCAATCAAAACATTTGTCATACTTTCGACTGCTATACACAGTTGTGCAGATTGTGTAATACACAAATAAAAATTGGGGTGCTGAAATCCTGCCCACACTTTCTTGCCAACTGTGCACTCTGGCCCAGGGCTGCCTGTGCCTAGAGCAAGAGCTCTTCGTTTTTTGTTTTTTGTTTTTGTGCACAAAGGTTCTAGCCACTTTTCCAAGCTGTGCACTAATCCAAAGGAATGGGGGTGATGGGAAGGATAAAATGACACCTTTTCCTAGTTTGAGAAATTAAAGATTAAATAAACAAGTTAAATGACTGTTTTATTTATGTTAGGCATAAGCATAAATTCTTTAATCTGAGGTGGTCAAAGAAGGTTCTATTAAAGGTGTGGAATTTAAGCTGAGTCTTAACTGATAAATAAAATGGATATGGGTGTGCCTAGCACTTTTCAGCGAATAAACATTTATTAAATACCTATTATGCACAAGGTATTAAGTTGGGCACTAAGAATATAAAATAAATAAATTTGGCCTGTACCCTAAGACGATAGATGACATATAAAATCATAACTCACATTTATCCTGGATGAATACTGTGTGAGAGGCACAAATGCAAAGGGGACATGGAGGAAAAAGTGGCTATTTAAACAGAAAGCATTCTTCCAAGTTTGAAGAAATAGATGGCTATACCAAACAGCTGCAGGCATAATTCCAAAACAGGGTTCAAAAATGTGCAAAAATATTTTTTCTTGCAGTGCTAGGGATTGAACCCAGGGCATTCTACCTCCGATCTACACCCCCAGCCCCATTTTTTTATTCTTTATTTTGAAACAGGGTCTCACTAAGTTGCAGAGGGCCTCACTAAGTAGCTGAGGCTGGCCGCAAACCCGGATCCTCCGGTCTCAGCCTCCCAAGTACTGGGATTACAAGCGTACGCTACCACACCCGGTTGCAAAAGTATTTTTTAAATTAATTCTACAATATATCCACCAAGTCAAGAATGCTCTATTGGCCTTTATAGTTACTGACCTGTCTCTGATTTTCTTCTTCATCCATTTGTCCTGGTTCCCATGATCATTCTCACTACTTCCCTGACTGCGAACCACTTCATTTCAATGACATACACTGAACGACATAAACATAAACATTGGCAAAGTGCTCCTCCAGTATTAGTATGCATACATTTCAAAATAGTTGTAGGAACTCATCTTTAGCTCCTGAACTTGATGATCACACCCATGACCTGCATGCAAGGGAATTTCCAGGGACATTATTAGCATTCTGTATTCAAACAACTCTTAAATTTGCACACTACAGATCTTCTTGCCTAGACTGAGATTCTTGTCACAATCTCACACCACCAAAAACTGCAAAATACACTCAATCTGTAAATCCATCAGTTCGTGGTCATGAAAACCCAATTTGTTCCCAAAATCTACTGTAATCAGTGGGCAGAATTTAGAAGTGCTTCAGGAGAACCTTTTTCTGGAAAACTGCCAACGATTTGATATCACCTACAAGTCATTTATACTTTCATTTCGTTCATATGGCCTTTAATTCTCAACTTTACTGTTGTGAAATAGATTTTATTGTAGTCATTAGCCTCATATACTAAAGCACAATCTAAACTGTGGCATAAAAGCAAAATAACTGTGTTCTGAGTGCTATAATATGTAATTATACTAGATCATTTTGATTGCACATCCAAAATGTAGATTTTATATTTAAATTCAAATAGTTATCTACCAGGGGTACATGACAATTTATGAAGTATGGACAAAGTTTTGTAAGACTGAAATTAAAAAAATTTTGGGGGGTACTGGGAATTGAACCCAGGGGCATTCTACCTTGGAGCCACACCCCTAGCCCTTTTTATTTTTATTTTAAAACAGGGTCTCATTAAGTTGCTGAGGGCCTCGTTCAGTTGCTGAGGCTGGCCTCACACCTGTGAGCCTCCTGTTTCAGCCTCCCAAATACTGGGATTACAGGCATGTTCCACCTGCGCCTAGCTAAAATTAAAATAATTCTTATTCTTAACCAGACTACGAACAAGAACGTAGCCCAAAGTGGATCTTATCATATCACAACATTCTTCTGTGCCTTCTATAATTAAGCATCATAGGACCATTCCATCCTAGTGCTTCTCAGAGAGATAAGCATACAACTGAGTGGAACCATCCTTAGAGATGGTTTGTAAGGATTATAATTAATTTAATAGGTATCATCCATCTTCTTTTGACGCAATCCTGGAACTCCGACCGGCGGAGTCCAGGAAAGAAGATACACAGACGTCCGTTTTCTGATGGTGCAGCTTCCCGCTTCTTCTTTATTCTCTCGGCACGCAGCTTATATCCAGCAAAAAAAAACCCTCCCTCAACGTCCCATCAGCCATCATCCAATCACATCTCTCTCACACCATGTACATTCAAGCTAAACTTCTCCTCATTGGCTCTTAAGCAGCAGGCACGCTCTGCTACGCAATGGACATGCGCCAAGCGCGTGCGCCTCTCAACTGCGCATGCGCTAGGTCTGGTAAACAAGCGCAGGTCACAGGACCTGGCAGCCAGCCACGGCGCCATCTTGACTGGCTCAACCGAGCCCAGCTTCCTACATTCTTTATCATACATTTATTTTCATCAATAAAAATAAATTAAAACCAAGGTAAGTTCTTAAAATGCTTATATATTCAGATTTTCTTGGCATCTTTGACCTCAGGAGCCAAATCTTGACCTATATTAATAATATCTTTGCTTCTATTATAAAGCATTTTTGCAAACAGCTAACCAGCTATAATCAAGTACTAACACTGGGGGAAAGAATCTCTAGTCACAGAATGAAATAGTGCAAACTGCCCTTCTGCCGTGTGATGTCCACATGCAATTGCTTAAAACTCTGAAGCAATGAGCACAAATATGATGATCTGGGGTGATGTTCTTCCTCACTTCACCTAGTGTTTTGTTGTTGTTATTTTTGTTTTGCTTTGTTTTGTTTTATTGGTGATACTAGGGAGTGAACCAAGGGCCTTGTACATTCTAGGCAAATGCTCTGCCACTGAGCTAACCCCCAGCCCAATCTAGCGGTTCTCAAACCATGTTCTGCACATCCATGCGCTTCCATGACCCCTCACTGCTTGCTTCAACTAGAAAAGTCCAGATTTTATCTGTTCTCCAAACTATCATTCCATAGAGTATTTATTTGTAATTAGTCTGATATTGTTTTTTAAATGGTTTGAAAGATACTTTCCTAGATAAAATAACCATCCTTTGGTAACTATCTAGCATAACTAAGCTTAATATTTTTAAATTCAGAGATAGTGTATCCCAGGGGTATTCATTCTACCATCCTTTTAAGAAAAGACACAAAATTCTTCTTACTTGCTCTCATTTTAATTGTAATATAAGAGAAAGAAGTCCCAGAAAATAAAGTCTCATTCTCTCCTCACCATTACAGGCATAAAGAATGCCCAATGAATGAACAAATAATTTATAATAATTTAGAGAGATTAGATACATATGCCAGCCCTTTTCTTCAGGAAGAAGGGGAAGAACTCAAACTCCTTGAAAATAATATAACCATATATCATACAGTTTCTAACTGAGATGTAGACTGGATGCTAGAGCTAAAGCCCCTCCAAAACTTACAGGTCTCTTTTATTTTTTAAATCTTGCAAGACTCAAGTCTAACAATTTAATTCTTTCATGCAAATTCAAAAGAATTTTATATGATAAGTCATAAGTTTTTGTGTGTTGTTAAAGTTGACAAAATTCAACTCATCAATGTTTATACATATCCATGGATTTTTGTGTGTCATATTTTTGGAACAGGCAGGGAGCTGACTTAAGGATTTTTAGAAAAAAGGAAATTCTCAGAAGAAAGAACGGGTGCTGGTAGCCAAAAGGATCCATGTCTGAGCGGGGCAGGATAGTGCATGCCTGTAATCCTCCTACTTGGGAGGCTGAGACAGGAGGATCGCAAGTTCAAGGACAACCTCAGCAACATAGCGAGACTCTCAGCAACCTAGCAAGACCCTGTTTCAAAACAAAAAATAACAGGGGTTGAGATTGACATTGGTATTTTCACATATGTACACATAGTCGATGGTAGTAATTCCGTTTATGAATCTCAGTCTTCCCCCTCCCCTTCCCTTATACCACCTCCCTGGTTCCACTGAGGTTTCTCCTCCATTATCTGGAGTCCCTCTGGTATCCCAATTACTCCCTAGCTTGCACATATTAGAGATAGCATATGACCCTTCACTTTCTGTGACTGACTAATCTCACAACATAATGTTCTCCAGGTCCTTCCATTTTCTTGCAAATGACATAATTTTGTTCTTTATTGCTGAGTAGAATTCCATCGTGTATATATCTCATAATTTTATAATCTATTCATCTGTATTGGGAAGGGGAGAGATGGGGAGGGAGCTGGGGCGGACAGGCCTACCAAGTGCTGTGTGTATGTATGTCACTATCAACATGATTTATGTTATGATGTGAGACTATAATGCACCAATAAAAGCATATTAAAAAATAACAAGGGCTGGGGTGTAGCTGAGAGGTAGAATGCCCCTGGATTCAATCCCCAGTACCACAAAAAAAAAGAATAAATGCCTTCCACACATCCTAAGAAAAATTTTTAATTAGTTTAAGATACAATAGCAATCTCTGTTTTGCCCACCATTCCAATTAGTCCCATAAAAGTTTTTTTTGGGGGGGGAATCGTCATTATATGCAGTCACTGGGATAAATATCAAAATGGTCTCAAGGAGCTTTTAACTTGGTTAAGGATGCAAGAGACACAGCCATCAATCAAAGAAATAACAGTAAAGACATCACATTTTGAGGTCTCTATATAACTGCAACAAATATACAATATAGCATGATTCTGAAAAGAGTTTCCTGGGGGTGATGCTGGGGCTGCCGGGAAGGTGGGGAGAAGAGGTCTTCGCAGAGATGAAGGGGTCTGAACTAGGCCTTGAATGATAAATAGGATTTAGTTACATAAAAACTGACTTTGGAGCCGGGCGTGGTGGCGCACGCTTGTAATCTCAGTACTTTGGGAGGCGGAGACCGGAGGATCCGGGTTCGCGGCCAGCCTCAGCTCTTGCTCTCTCTCTCCCTCTCTCTCTCTCTCTCTCTCTCTCTCTCTCTCCTTAGTGAGGCCCTCCGCAACTTTGTGAGACCCGGTCTCAAAATAAAG